>JAQFZQ010000019.1:0-72810 GCA_034696005.1 Glomeris marginata | reverse complement strand
TTAACTGACATTGATGCTAATATCTTGTAGTATTATATTGTATTTAATCGGAAAAATTCAAGGGTATACGTATAATAGCCATCCATTCATTTACAAAATGTTATTTTTGTTATAATTATAGGTAAAAAAATGTCGTTTCCTGTGAACAGCGTTTACATAGTCCAAGGTGAAGTCAGTGTGATTGTAACAGCTTTGAGAAGAGCCAACAAGTGGTCATCACATTCATTCCAGGTTTGATTGGCTTCAATTAATTATATAGAAAAAGGAATTAAAATGTTAACATTGGAATGCAAAATCAAAGAATAAAATTTTAATTACTTGTACATTTCATCTATCCAAGTTATATGTGACAAGAGTGGATGGCGTGATCAAATTATCATTTGCAGGATTAAATGTCCTTGACATTTTTATCACTGTATATTGATGATAAAACAATCAAAAATTTTCATGTTAAACATCTTTTATAATTTAACAGGATGGAGATGATCCAATACTTCGAGGATTCTCTGATCTTAAGGAAGTTCTAAATCACGTTGCAGGTAGTATATATTATTTTCATATTGTATATTTATTTCCCATATGTTACGTTGCTCTTCATATTTATATAATTATGTTATAGATTTGTCTGAATTGGATCCTGCCCAGTTTCTAGGACCTTTCCTCGAAGTGATCCGATCGGAAATCACCACGGCACCTGTAACGGGTTTAGCCCTAACATCTATTTATAAATTCCTAACTTATGGGTTGATTGGTAAAGATATAACTACTTGCATTCATCCATTCTTTAAACTTTCCGTGTAAAATTACCGCATTATCCAATTTAGATACTGGGGTTGGTTCCACCGCGATGGCGGTTGAAAGTATCACGGATGCCGTGACGCACGCAAGGTTTGCCGGTACCGATCCGGCTTCGGATGAAGTTGTCCTGATGAAGATCTTGCAAGTAAAGTATCTATGCGGTTTTTAAATCGGTCATTTTGTTATCGGGCTAAAGGAGAAATATTTTTCCAGGTTCTGCGGATATTGATGCTGGCTCCTGTCGGGACGTTGCTGACCAACGAATCGGTCTGCGAAATTATGCAGTCTTGCGTCAGGATTTGCTTCGAAATGCGGCTCAGTGGTAAATGTTGTAAAATATAATCAACAGTGGATTGTAAATTCCTTGGTAAAATAGTGAGGGATTGAAATTAATAATCTGCAGAACTGCTGCGCAAGTCCGCCGAACACGCGTTGGTCGACATGGTACAATTGCTGTTTGCGCGTCTGCCGCAGTTTGTCGAAGATAACAAGTCTGACAATTCGTTCAGGAGAGTGAGTATTTGAATTATATGTTTTTTCCCAACATTGTGTGACTGTTGTTTGATTCAAATAGCTTAAAATGAGACCGGGAACTATGGATACCGGACGCATCAAAAACAGGAAGCGCTCTCCGAGACCAAAGAAGAAAGTTCTTGGCGAATCTGCCTCAACACCAGTGTCTCCTTGTGCTGATGATGTACCAGCCAAAGGTTTTGCTGGGTTATCTGAATCCGTTTCTCCAGACAGCGGTGTTGCAACTCCGCAGGATAGCGGTTCCACTCCTACTATTCCATTCAAGGACATTGTTGAAGAAGTCCCGTCAGATGCTACTGACCAAGTATTACAATCTGAAACGGACCAACTCTTTCCTGAAGAAGTGTCAACTCTAATAACAGCAAACGCTACTTGTCTTTTGGAAAATGAAAACGGAGTTGCCGAAAACCTAAGGGAAAATTTAAGCTTAAATATTGATGTGAGTTTCCAAGATTTGGTTATATAAAGTGCAGTTACTTTGTGTCCATGTTAATACTATTGAGCAGTGGCAATCATGATTTGGATTGGATGTGTCATATAGTATTGCTTCTATTATGTTATGTAGATGAATACGATTGCGCAAGCCGAGGATGTGAGCAGCCCTGATGGCATTATTGTAAGTGTGGTTATAAAAATAGCAGGACTGGAAGAGACCATGAAGCTTTAATTTATGTTTGTATATTTACATTTAAAGCCTTCGGTGCTGTTGGATGATGCCGAGTGTCGTACATCATTAATTGTGGATGAATGCGAAGGAAATTTAAGGCACGGTTCAACCGATCATGATTACGTCAACCCACGAGGTGTGCGATTCACTGCTCTGCAAGCAGGGAAAGATAGTAAGTTTCTGTTCATCAAATGCAGTTGTTTCATATCTAACTATTATCCTTCACAAACAGATCCTTTAATTTCTTACGGGTTGCCGTGCGTACGGGAACTCTTCCGGTTCCTCACCTCGCTTATTAACCCTTTCGACAAGTAAGTCGCAGATGAGGAGACTGTGGTGATCAACCGGAACTACATCTAAAATATGAAATTATATTCCAGAAACAATTCAGATGTTATGATTCACATTGGGCTGAGTTTGCTCACGGTCTCTTTGGAATCGGGTGCGTATCACATTGAAAAGTTTCCGTCGATGCTGATGATGGTCAAGGATGAAATGTGCCGCAATTTGTTTTTTGTAAGTTAATTGGTGCTATTTTCTTCAGTACTGTATTGGGAAGTAAAGTATCATCTTTTGTTTACCGCAGCTCGTGAATTCGGAGAAACAAAGCATGTTTGCTTCTTCGCTGCGTGTCTGCTTCTTGCTCTTCGAGGCTTTGAGGGGCCAGCTGAAGTTTCAACTTGAAGTAAAATTACAGTTGTGTTCTTAAATTGGGCTATTTGACTCAAGCAAGTTGTTTGTTGCAGATGTATCTGACCAAACTGATGGCTATTATAATGTCGGATTCGCCTAAGATTCCGTACGAACAAAAAGAAACTGTTCTGGAATCTCTAGTCCAACTTTGGCGAATTCCTGGACTAGTCACGGAACTTTACCTGAATTTTGACTGTGACCTTTACTGTTCCAACCTATTCGAAGAACTCACGAAGCTTTTATCAAAGGCAAGTTGCACGTGCGATCCAAGTTTACGCTGGCTACCGTACGCGATGTTCATGTTCACATGGTCACTTTGTTTCTAGAATTGCTTTCCCGTTTCTGGATTATATTCAACACACCTGTTGTCATTGGACGCACTTCTTACAGTAATAGACAGTATAGAGTTTCATTGCCATAGTAAAGTTCTTATCGACAAGCAGATGGAAAAGAACAAGCGGACAATCTTAAGTGAACCTTTTGGTACAACATCTAAATGAAGCTAATTCTTAAATGAAATGTAATGTGGACTTTAAGCAGATCATGTCTTTATTGCAGAGAAAAATCCTCTATTAGCTGATGCGATGGAAATGTCTCTGGCGCGTGGATTTTCCGGTTACATGGTTGGCCAGTCTTTAGTTGGCAATAGTAAGTTATATCATTGAAAGTTATTTAACTTGGACTGTTTGTGAGGTTTGTTTCCTTTTCCATTGCAGGAAAGATAGAAACAAATACAGTATGTAACGATTTGCCAAAACATGAGGATCTTGCGGAAGTGAAAAAGAAGAAAAAGGTTTCGTATTTTTACGAAGCAGCTTACAACCTGTTATTGGGTAATTTTAGTAACAGTTTGCAATCCTTTCTTTTAATAAGCTTCTAGCAGCTGGAACCGAGCAGTTTAATTGCAAGCCCAGCAAAGGAATCCAGTTTCTGCAAGATAATGGCTTTCTCGGCTCCGATGCAGCAGAAGTTGTGAATTTCTTGAAAGAGAATCCAAGATTAGACAAGAAAATGATCGGTGAATATATCAGCAACAGGAAGAACTTGAAAGTGTTGGAAGCGTTTGTTCGGTATATATCTATTGTTTTTATTGAAAATGTGATGTATAACGTTTAATATAACACATTCACTGCTTGCAATAGTTCATTCAACTTCGAAGATAACAGAGTAGATGAAGCTTTGCGGTTTTACCTTGAGACTTTTCGACTTCCCGGAGAAGCTCCCGTGATTTCACTACTTTTGGAACATTTTGCCGAACACTGGCATGTAAGTTAACTCGTACTTCAACTTGTATGTGTACCAAAGGTGCAGTTTTAATTGGTTACCTTTTATGTTAGAAATCCAACGGAGATCCGTTCGTGAACAGCGACGCTGCGTTCACCCTCGCGTACGCCGTCATCATGTTAAACGTCGACCAGCATAATCACAATGCTAAGAAGCAGAGCATTCCCATGACCGTAGAAGTACATTCTGTTCAGAGTATATCTGCATATACTAATGGATTTTGTATTAATTATATTACATTTTTCGGAATTTCCACTCGCGCGTAGGAATTCAAGAAGAATTTAAGCAAGGTGAACGGCGGGTCGGATTTTGATCAAGATATGCTCGAAGAGATCTATACAGCTATAAAGTAAGGAAACTCGTGAACCTTAAATTGTGAATAATGATTTATTACAGCTGTCATTTCATATATTTGCAGGCATGAAGAAATTGTAATGCCTGCAGAGCAGATTGGACTTGTGAAAGAAAATTATTTGTGGAAAGTGAGTTTACAATTTGCTGCTTGTTTGTGTTTGAAGGAATATTGATGCGGTTAATTGTTATGTTAGATGTTGCTTCGAAGGGGAAATGGCAAAGAAGGAAATTTCATCCGCGCTCCGAATGGTTTGTTCGATCGGGATCTGTTCTCGCTGATTTGGGGCCCGACTGTTGCTGCACTCTCTTTTGTATTTGATAAAAGTGTTGATGGATCCATTGTACAACGTGCTACATCAGGGTTTAGGTAAAAACATTTATCATAATTGGCAGTGTATTTCAAAAAGTGTTTACATCATGATTTTGGCTGAAGATTGAATGCAACAATTGTGTAATTATGAAGAAAAACGGTCAGTATTGCTATTTTCATATATGTTTTCTTTGATATTTGTAGAAAATGTGCTATGATATCTGCACATTACAGCATGTGTGATGTTTTTGACCATCTGATGATATCTCTGTGCAAATTCACATCGTTGCTGAATTCCACCGAAGTAATACATATCATTGTTATTTAAGTAATGTACCGTATGTATTAAATTTTCCCATTTTGTGTTACCTCTTAGACATTGGAAACCCTACCAATTGCATTTGGAAATAATTCTAAAGCCCAGCTAGCATCGAAAACTGCTTTTAATCTCACTCACCGTCACGGGGACATTTTGCGAGAAGGCTGGAAGAATATTCTCGATGTCATGCTGCAGTTGTACAAAGCCAAGTTGTTACCAAAGATATTAGTTGAGGTATTTTAGTCATTGGAATATTGGAATGACAACTTGTCAATACAATTCATGGTTTTGTTTTTCCAGGCTGAGGATTTTGTAGATCCATCTGGCCGTATTTCCCTCATACGAGAAGATACACCTGCTCAGAGATCCGAATCCGGATTGTTCAGTTCTTTCTATTCGTACATTACGCTGACAAATGACTCTCAAAACCAAAGGGGATCAAACCCTGAAGACCAGGAATCGCTGCACAGAGCGCAAGCGTGCATCGCCGAGTGTCATCCGGAGCATTTGATAACGGAAAGCAAATTCTTGAGGTTGGATTCATTGCAGGAGTTAGTAAAGGTAAGTTGAAACAAAGTGTTACGTTTCTTAATAATATTTATGAAGCTTACTGTTTCCATTGAAGGCACTTATATTTGCTTCACCCGGCCCTGATGGACACGCGTCGATAGTAGGAAATTACGATGAAGATTCTTCGGTGTTTTTCCTGGAGTTACTCGCAGAGATTGTTTTGCAGAATAGGTTTGTGTGGATAAACAGTATGGATTATGACTGAGATTCAAAAGTGGTTGGTAGTTTTTATGACTGGTATTATTGAAAACTTTTTTGAAGGGATAGAGTGAATGTGATTTGGCAAAATGTTCGAGATCACATATACAGCTTGATGATGGGTGCCAATGCCACTGAACATTTGTTTCTGTTGGAACGATCGGTCGTCTGCCTCCTCAGACTTGCCATACGACTACTCTGGAGGGAAGATATGACAGATCAGGTGAGGGTTTTTCAACAAGTGAGTAACAAATTAACCAATTTTAAATCTTGCAGTTGAGCAAAATTTAATAATCTTTACAGAAATATTTTGAGTAGGGAAACTGAAATTCGTTCAATTTAATGATTACTTTTGAGGAAAATGCTGCAGGAATCCATCAATTGTCCAATTTCATTAAGCGCCTCCCATTGCCAATTTGGTGTCCAAATTGAGGAAAATGGAGGCCAAAGTGAGGCAAAAGCTAGAATCTGGTTGGCTGTTTCAGCCAATTGTGGCTTACGTGAAATAGGTCAATTGAACAAGCTGTTACTTGTATTTGAGGAACTGCAGTATTTTTCTGTAAAGGAACCAATTAGCAGACTGATTCCATGTTGTCAATAATGTTACATAAACCAAACGTCTTTTTATAATAGATAGGTTTGTTTTGATGCAGGTTTTGCAATCGTTGAGGATGCTGATTTTGTTGAAGCCATCATCTCTGCTTCGCGTCTGCCAACAAATTTCCTTCGCGCTCTACGAACTACTGAAGACCAACGCAGCTAACATCCATACCACCCAGGACTGGGCAACAATATATATGCTTCTGGAGTGTGCTGGAGCTGGAGCAAAGTCACAGAAAATCATTGATGGAACTTCTGACGCATCTGAGAATGGTACGTAAGCCATTCGCGTGCTTGATGTACAGATCCTGTTGGAAAGAACCATTGTGTAATAGGTTTTGTATCATTGGTCCATTATATGATGTAACTGTACCATGTCTATATTGGAACACAACTGTTGATGTTTCTGTAAATTGCATTCTATGAGAATTGGGGATTTCTAAATTATTGATCGGAGTTCCCGGATGGATCCTTCAGGAAAATGTGGTGTTTTGTATTCAAGTTACAATTCACACTTGTGACATAATTATTTATAATGTCAGGTGCTCAATCAGATTCGGAAATCAGTATGGATGTAGCGAGTGGAAATGGACAGATGGTGGAACGTGGCTACACATCGGACAGCGAACTCGAATTGAACGACACGCACATCAACCGTAATCTTCAGAGAAGCGCAACTGGGCAAGGGTTAACAGGATCCGGAAGCTGGATATTGGTAAGATGATTGTTGACATATGTTCACCACTTTCATTGACAGTTAGATCTCATCATGATTTGGTAATTCAGATAGGAAAGGAGGGTGAGATTGAGACTTTTCAAGTTCAACCCATGCTCATAAACCAGTACGACATCTTCTTGGAGCAAGAGTTTATAGTTCACGATGGAGTTGCATTTTTCAAATCGTGCGAGTCCTTGGCATTTCTCATCAGAGATGGAGAACACATCACCCCTGCGAACCTTGAAAGATGCGTTCACTGCGTACGGGTTTTTGCCGAAGCAAGTTTAAACGGCGGTAAGACGGAACTGTCCAAACATCAAAATTCTATTAGGTAATCCTGCATTAAGAACGGTTATTATTTCCAGGGAAACATATTGAAAGAAGGAATATGAAAAGTAAAGACGGCAGGGAGAAAAAACTAAGTCAGAAGTTATCTATCCGTCGCGCCGAGGAGGTTGCTAAATTAAAGAAACCTGTGACGCACCATCAAAAGGCAGCTGATGATGGCAACGACTACCATCAAGTCTCTATTCAGGTTGTTCATTACACCAATAATGTATTATGTCAAGCAGTGGAGGATTATTACATTGCTTTGCTCTATTTCAGTTGCTAGACTTAATGCACACCTTGCACACGAGAGCTTCGTCGGTCATCGAACAAGATAGTTCAATCGAAGGAACTCCTGCGGAAAGGGGGAGTCTTTGGTTCCAATGCTGGTGCCCGATTCTGCAGGGTACGTGTTTATATTATGCAGTAGTTGTAATTCAGTAGGTGAACATGTTGTTGGATGAACAGGGATCGCGAGGATGTGTTGCGATAACAGGAGGACCGTGCGAAGTGCCGCCATGACGTACTTGCAAAGGGCGCTGCTAGTTCACGATTTACAGAAGTTAACTCCAGTAGAGTGGGAATCGTGTTTTAACAAGGTAAACGTTTTGAATAATACACTATACCAGCAACTGGTTTGTTAAAAATTGCAATTATTGTATGGAATATAGGTGTTGTTTCCTCTGCTTGCGAAGTTATTGGAAAATGTTAGCCCAAGTGATCCGGCAGGTTTGGAGGAAACAAGGATGAGAGGTGCAACATTACTGTGCAAGGTACATTAAAAATATTGTTGAATTTCCTTGTTTGAGTATAACAAATTATACACATACATTAACAATCCAATTTGATATACAGGTATTTCTGCAGCATCTGAATCCACTGTTGACGTTGTCTACTTTTGCAGCATTGTGGTTAACCATCTTAGATTTCATGGACAAGTACATGCATTCCGATAAAAGTGATTTACTTGTAAGTTAAAATCATGGTTGTACATTATCAGGGTGTCTACTGATACTGGAAATCCTGGAATGTTTTCTTAATTTTTGACACTTTACATAATTTCGTTTATTGATTTCTGTGTTCCTGTTCTAACTTGCTTGGAACAAAATACAAATTAAGCATGAGACTTTTGAAATTCGATGTTTCATTCCACTTATTCATCAGTTTTTAAGGGATAAATCCTTGAAAATACTGGAAATATACTGGACTTTTGAAATGAAGGTTTAGTAGACACCCTGTTGATCATAATTCCGGTTTCCGCATATGGGAGCTTAAAATTAGGTTTTGATACAAACTTGTTTTTAAATGTTTAGTGCGAAGCTATACCAGAATCTCTCAAAAACATGTTACTCGTCATGGACACCGCTGGCATTTTCGGATCTCGTACACCAGACTTGCAACTCTGGAACATTACATGGGACCGTATCGGTTCCTTTCTTCCAGGTCTTCGCGACGAGGTCTTCAAGCCTCACCACCGAGGTAATCATTTTCTACCAATTAGGAAATTAATATTACGAATTCCTATGTTTTTGTTCTCAAAATGTAACTTTTATTGTTGTTTCTATTTTTTAAACAGCTGAACCCAAAAGTGAGACGGTAGCAATAGACATTTCAGACAGCAAATCATCACCAGCAGACATGTTAAAAAGTCAACAGAGTGTAGAAGATTGTAATTCACCACCACGCGCTAAACTTCAACATTCGGGTATCGTATCGCTATACAAATCAGAATTGTTGTAAAATAATGATGCACACAAGAGTTATAATGTCTTCATTTTGCCAGAAGCTTCTGGATCTCCAGGTTCTCCACTGTCAACCGACTCGGCAGCGATTGTCGGTGCTTCCATCGTTCTTCAACCTCCTCTTTCAACGGATGTCGTGTCTCGTCCAACGCTGAGAACGATGACAACAGCCAGCGCGAGCTTGCCAATTTTGCTGAACACTTGCATAATTGATACTAA
Organism: Glomeris marginata; assembly: GCA_034696005.1. Lineage (NCBI taxonomy): Eukaryota > Metazoa > Arthropoda > Diplopoda > Glomerida > Glomeridae > Glomeris > Glomeris marginata. The sequence goes on along the minus strand of JAQFZQ010000019.1, from coordinate 63,477 downwards.
TCACGTTGAAATGACGACAACAAAGGTGAAATGATTACATTAATTGTGCCACCTTTATCATATACAATCTTGATACATTATAATGTTGAATATTTCCATTTTTAGCAGACCTTGGTGGAAACCGGCTCGGCAACGTCAAGAATACCACCGTGACATGTACAGAAATTTGCAGGGGATAATTGAGAAAATAATGTAACCACCACCATCACGGTAATTAATTAAACTTTATCTTTCACACCATGTTCGTGTTTTGGTGAAATTTTGAAAAGTGTTTTATGTAGCATATGCGCATCATATATATTATCGTTTCTGTTCTTGTGGAAACGTTGCCGGTCGTTCGAAAATATCGTGAAGCTATTGTGATTTCATTTGAAAGAAAGGAAATTCCGATTAATTATGCATTTTACTGTACTGATGAAACGGGATGATTATATAAAAGTTTTACGTTCAAACAATAATGATACTGCAATTTTTTTTAATGTCACAATATTCAAGTTGAACGGACTCTTAACAATGTGCGACGGGTTGGCGCGGACAAGGTCGGGGTGGCGCGTAGTCGCGCCTAGCGCGGACAAGGTCGGGGTGGCGCGTAGTCGCGCCTAGCGCGGACGAACGCGGAAAACTTAAATTGTGTGTTCAGACCGTCGCAAACTGTACTAAAATGTGCTATGTGATTCGTTTACCTGATATAGCAGACTATTCAAATGGTTTTAAACTTACACCGTAGTCCCGTAAGTGCGTTCTGTGTTTGGTCTTTAGGCGGATAACGCTAGGTGGCGCCACTGCCATGAATTTCAGTTTCATCCGTGCCGACATGGTGCCGACGTCATTTGCCATCTGGCGGGGGAACTCCTTGGAGTGAACGCGAGCAGCTGCTATGGCCACGTGTAGTGTTTGTTGTAGATGCAATCATCCACTCGGAACACTTGTCAAATCGACTCAAATTCAGCACGGTAAGTTTCAGTTTCATCTTGGATTTCGTCTACGTGTCAATTTCAAATATTCTCAACGGAAAATATGTTTTTTGCTTACAGGGCGGGGCGTGCTTGGCGTACCATCGAACGAAAATCGCAACTGAAAAACGCAAGTTACCCTATATTTGCCGCTAGAATAATTAACTGTGCCATACGCAAGCCGAGTCGTGGAAATGATATGCTAACTTAACGTGGCATATGTTGAGAAACAGTTGAAAGCGAGCTAACAATATAACAATGGAGCCGAGTTTGGACACTTCGCGGAGGTGGAAGGGCATCGCGGCCGCCATCTTTTACGGCTTCTGTTCAGCCTCTATGGCTTTTGCCAACAAGGCTTTGATGTCTTCCTACGAATTCGGTTATCCGTTTTCCATACTGACAGTTCAGATGATCGTATCCATAGTGGCCATAGAGCTGCTGGTGCAAATGGGCACGTTGGAGTTGCCAGTTTACACGTTGCAGCGTGGTAAAATGTTCCTGGTGCCATCCATTTGCGCTGCTATGCACAGTTGCCTTTCACTCATTGCCCTTCAGAGATTGAACATACCCATGTACGGGGCCCTGAAAAGGTGCACACCCATAGTCAACTTGGTGCTTGCCGTTGTCATTCTTCGCAAACCCATGCCGTCCATCTTGGTGCTTCTCTCAGTATTATTGATCACTGCTGGATGTCTGGTTGCTGGTAAGAAACAATATGTGTATGACACCAGAAAACCTAATTTATTTTAAATCCAGGAACTCTTTATTTAATTACCAACGTAGAGGGATGTGTTAATAATTCCTTCCGCGCTGCATTTCTTACAATTTTTCCAATTTGTTAATTATGCTTGATTCCTTTTTAAATATCAAATGAAATATTGGTTTTGATACTGGTTCAAGGGTCTGTAATGCCCTGGATAAATAGCACTGAATGGTGGGATTTATCGATAGGTTTTGGTGATCTGTCTTTTGACGCTATGGCGTACACCATCGCGGTGATCAGCGTAGTAGTCCAAGGCATGTACCAAACTCTGATTCAGAAAGCTGCTGAACGGAACATCAGTGCCATGGAGAGCTTCCACTTGAACTGTTATAATACTTTGCCCATTTACTTGGTCGGTAGCTTTGCAACACTGGAGTACCAGGGTATCTTGGCGTACGGCCATCTATTCGGTAATATTGCATCCTTGGGTTTATAGCTGAATTTGGTTAGGGTTGAAATATGATTTGTGGATGTGATGCTGTGATAGATGCTGGTTTCCTGGCTTGCCTTCTGATCGTATCATTTCTGGGATCTGTGATGAACTTTTCGCTGTTCTTAAGTACTAGTTTGACATCAGCACTCACCACCAGTCTCGTGGGTGTGATGAAAAGTGTGCTGCAGACTGTGATAGGGTTTTTTACATTTGGAGGTGTGGCTTATCATCCATTGAACGTTGCTGGTATGTATCATTTTTTAAATTGAATCATCTTTTTGTTCATTGGGAATAATGATGTCATTTTTTGCAGGGATTGTGATGAACGGCATTGGTGGTTGCACATATGCATATGCAAAGTACAAAGAAGGCAAACCTAAACCAGTGAAGGAAGAGAAACACATGAATGGTTTTGATGATTTGAAAACCGTCCTCATAACTTCCAATGCTTAAAGATTGCCATTTGAATGTGTAACTAAATTGATTTGTTTGCTGTACAGCAACATGTTCCTAAAATTTGATAATGGGTGAAATTGGTAGATTGGTGCACAAAATGAATGGGGATGAAAATGTAATGAAGAAATTTAAGAATCTGGCATAATGTGTGTTTTAAATTGTTGAGTTGGTGAAATTGGGGATAGAATTGTCATATTTTGAAGGTTTGATTACCTCATTTACATAAATTCTGAAATTATTTTATTGTGATTTAAATTTTTAATTTATTAAACATGATGTATATATAACTGGAACAACAGGAAAATACAGTGCATTTTGGAAGTCGCAATCGACTTGAGTTTGAGAATTTTCCAATGTGAAAATATTTATTTTGACAATGAAAAGTCTCAAGTTGCAATGGTGATTAAATTTTTATATCTTTTAGCATAATGATTATGAAATGTTTGTCGTTTTGAAAATTGTATTCAATGTTGTGGAATGAATTATAATTATATAGTCTATTTGACAATTAAAATATAGTTTTATTGGTTGTTGTCTACGTTTGTATATCCGTCCAACTTCTGGTAAGTTGAGATGAAAATGAATATTGCTGAACATGACTGAGTTTTCCTTGTGAGCAGGAATGGAAATATTTACATATAATACAATGAGAAAATTGTAATTCTCATCCTTGATTGTGGGTGGACATTACAAAATGTAATGAGCGTCCAGACAACATGATTGGCGATTTTGTCTTCTTTGATATAGTGTCACTGTGGTGATTGTTCCCTCATTCCACAAAATCAGAAAGGTCAACCTCTGTCTGTGTCTTGCTCTTTTTCAGTAGTTTATTTGGTGTGAGGGAAATTGTAGCTGCGCCAAGAGGTGCGGCAATCATGATGGACAGCACGGAGATTGTCATAATCTGAAAGAATTACAGAATTAATATTAACCGAAAAAACCTAAACGTATATAAATGAATCAAATCTGTTGAATTAATAACCTGTGTTGCATAGATCTCTGGCAAAACACCAAAATGCTTCGCCAAAACTGTGTCCAAAGCCAGTGGACCTAGTGCACCCTGCAAATTACACATCATAATTTACAATTTGCCATAACATTGCAGCATTAAAAATTGTAAATTTCATCAGGTTGTCCAGTACTCCACCTTTTATAATTGATAAATGATTGTCTAATTTGTTGTATTGTTTAACATTGTATTTGAATCACATTGTCCATTGATATCTTGGCGATACCCCTAATGTCCGAGTGGTTTTTGACAATTCACTTGTTATTCACCTGAACTACAGCCTTAGGAAGTCCACAGAATTGCAAGTAAAGTTGTTCCTTGAAGTTGAATTCAGTGCGAACCAGAGATAAGAAAACCACCGCAATTCTTGCCGCAATGCCCAAAATTACAGTACCAACCCCTAAACCTATTGAAATGAGCATATATAGGAACAAGTTGATTATAGTACTTGATCAATACTACAAAAAGTGATGGCTACTGACCTACTGTAGCCGAATCCAGTGAACTGACCGTGATTCCAGCACCGATGAATCCGAATAACACCGGTTGGAAATTTAGCCACACGAGCGAATAGATGTGCGATACTCCTCTCTGCATCGATATACTAGTTGCATTAAAATGTGCATACTGTGTAGATTTTATACACTAAGCACCTCTGTTCCTTGGCCCTCTTTTCTCCAACCATGAGCTGCTACAAATGCATATATCAAGCATGCTATGGCCCCTGCCCCTCCGTACCCGGTGGCAAGGCTGCCGAAGATGGCAAACAGGGTGCAGATGATCATCACCAGGAACCGGTGCAGCACCACGTTGCTCTGGACACATTAGAGAAATGCAACATTACATATTACTGACAATTAAGGAAGATGGAAAGAACCATGTCTTGGTAACTTACGGCATCCTTGTGTGGAAGGTACCAAGAGATGATGCCAAGTATGAGACCGTAAGCAACACCCATCAGTACTTCCAGTGGCCCTTGAAGGATGGTCATAGCGATAGATCCTGTAATGGAACAATATAAAGGGGTGGTGAGGATGCTCTGGACAATTTAAACGCAAGTGATTTGAGGACCTTCAGCGAAAGTGATTCCGTAGACGATTCCAAATGCCGCAACGGCGAGAGCATCCCCGATGCTAACCGAGGCTACGGACAGCGTTGGGATGCCTTTGTCCACTCCGAGGCCTTCCTGCTGTAGCTTTAGCATGATTGGTACAACCATTGCTGGTGCCAGGCCTGACAGGACTGATCCCAACAGGAATGCCCAGATCCAGGGCATTCCAAGAAGCAAGTACGCCGCGATCGCGGCTCCGACGATCTCGCCGACGCAAGGCAACACTCCCAAGCGTACGCAAACCCAGCCTAGTTTCTTCAGTTTCACGATGTCCATTCCCATGCCAGCTCTTGCTAGGATGATTGCCAAGGCTGCATTTCTTAATAATTTATTAAAAAAATATAACAGGTACGTTTTTTGCGTTGATGAGATTCAATGAAGTGTTGCGTACCTAACTGTGGATGACCATTTAGGATCGATGTTCTGGCCAATGTTGACATGAGGAATGTTTCTGAGAGCGAAGCCAACCACCAACATTCCTTAATAAGGTACCATGAATACTTTTAGAGTGGTGCAAATATGTAAGAAAAGGCCGCTGATGTTCATATGCAATGATTACGTATGATTTTTAGGTATATTTTGAAAGACGGATTCACCTAAAAGAGGAGGAAGACTTATCTTCTTGGTGAGTTCCCCACCTATCCATGCTGCCACCGTAACGATGATCATGTCAAATACGTATCCTTTAGGTAGGGCATCTTCACCGAACAAGGCCCACAGCACTCCGTATCCAAGCGCGAAGAGCATCGCTATCGTGGTGTAGCGGGCCAAGCGACCGCTTGGTCTCGAGAAGGGGCACTTGCAAAAGCAGCTTCTGCACCTGGAACACATCTTCCTCGGCTTCTCCTCCAACTCCGTCTCTTCCACAATGGGTGTCATCGAGTTCATGCTGGTCAAGATGCCGCCATTCTTCACTACCGTCTGAAAGGTAGGACTACATCTCAAACTACATTTCGTTTATTTTATTTAGTTAGTATTACATTTCTTACCACTGTTTCCGTCTCATTGTCGAAGATGGTTTCTAACTTTGGGCATTTCGATTTGGATGTTTTGTCCACTGTGCTGAGGTACACTTCGGTCATCATATTGGCCACATTGTACTCGTCCTCGCAACCTGTTACGATAACCAGATTTTAGTATAATTTCTATTTTATTACCATGTGTTATTAAGTATAAAGCTCTTGGCTTAACTTAAGGTTAACTTACTAGCAGACAGTACAAATTCTTGGAAGGCATCCGGGCCTTTGGGTTTGTCCTCTCCGCGGACCGCGGCTATCGAGGCCTCCGCGAAGCTCTGCCTGCGGAACGTGGAGAGCCTTCGTTGGCCAACTTCTAGGTTTTGCATGTTGCCTGGAATGGTTAAACAGATATTGTTCGATTATCCTGAAAGTTTGCAAACGATTGAGGCGCGTTAAACCTGTGCTGTGCCATTGTCGCATCTTCGGAAGCGACATTGCGCGGATTGTTGCCGAGAAAGAATGAGCTAAGAGCTGCTCAATCTTATAAATGATTTATTTGTCTTTTAACTACTCGCTACTGTTTTCATCTTGCACTAGTATCAGGAAATGACACATTATCGCTATTTCACATTCATTATATAGACTGTGATATGAATTATAATACATGCTAGATTTAGAATTGACTATTCTGCAAAATTGCTAGCTGTGCTTATGAACGGAAATCGCGAATATGTTTTACATAAAATCGCATCTGTAATATGTGAAATATTTATGAGTAACATCGGTAGCATCATCACTGGGTCAATCTGTCGTACAAGGATAAGAACAGTATTGCGCGGCACGCGATGAACCAAAATGTTGAAGGCTATTCCTTTATTGGTAACTAGGTCTATCATTGGATACCACACCCCATCATATGACATCATAATGATATTTCCCTTTAAAGAACTATAATACGTTATTGTCAATGTGTATGGAGTTTTGGAAGTGCAACAAAAGTGCTGGGAGTTTTGCACGGTATCGCATTGTGCGAAAGTTTCAGGGTTTTTGATTTGATAACTCGGATTGGGAAATACCCTTGTTATTTTTATAGAGTATACAGATTTGAAATGGGATGCTTGTTCAATTTTATAAAGTGATTAGAATTTTGTAGTGCTGATAGAATTTGAAATCACAATTTGGATAGTTTTGTTGCAACAGAAGCATTATTCTGTTAAATGTTTAACAAAGTGGTAGGGGTCGATCACATATCATGTTGGCACTTTCATCTCATTGCTTTCATCAAGGATGCTTTCATGAGCCAAGATTTCCAGTATTTCTGTTGGCTATACAATTATATATAGAAATTAATACTAGTATTAGTTGCCAGTTGTTTATCATTGATTGTTGTAAATGCATATGCCTAATGTAAAACTATAATTATGGTTACCCTTTTTAAATTGCTGTATCGTGTTTAACTTCCATACATTTCTTTCATAATAATTGAGCAAATATACAATGCCTAAACAGGAATATTAGAGATAGTGATGTATGTATACAGGGTGCGGCAAAAGTCTGGTCATTTTTTAAATAACTTTAAAATGGTAAATGATAGCTTTGTTCAGTTTTCACAATTGAATAGGAAGTCATATGGGGGAATACGAAAATCATATCGCACGTGACCTATGACCTTCAAGGTCATCCGTGTTCTAACTTTTGAACCGTTGAAGATGGGGCACAATTTCGAATTAGGCGCTTGAAGATCACATCCGATTTAGTTAATCAAAATTAATTTCAGAAAGTTTGGTGCATTTATACTCAATACAGAAACATTTGAAATGCAGCGATCCAATATGAATGTTGCGCGCTGCACTGAAGTATAACACCTAGTTTACTAAGGGTTAGCACCTAGAACAGGTTGCTGCTACAATGTAAGCAAGTAATTCAGTAGGTAATTGAATAAGCAAGTAAGTAAGTAAATAAATAAATAGGAAATATTGTTTGTTTGAATTTTAGCCAACACGAGGACAAATATACATATTTTGACACTCACAGTGAATGAAGTTTAAGTATTTTAAACTTTTGATGATCCTTTGTTGGCACCCAGTCTGGTTATTGTTGTTTCGGTGTGGTATATGCTCCTTGTGGTTAGTATTGAAATGTTTAGTTATACTGTAAATCCAATCCAATCCTACTCCTCCCATATTTTCCCAGATGCCTTTGCATGGCCGACATATTTGCTGTATTCTTTGGTTATAATGAAATTATAGGTGGGATCACGGCCAATGTTTGTGATCCATATACTAGAGTTAAACTATATGCACTTCCTTTCGCAATTTCACTGTACATCGCGTGTTAACATAGACCCACTTACTTTTACAAATACATTTTTGCTGCACAAAAGGATAATGTACGTACTGTAGTATATGAATCATCACTCAATGGCTGTGTATTATAATTGCTAGAACTTTGTAAATAACATCATTATATATGTACTTGAAAAAATCTTGCATTCAGAAATAGGTTAATTGACCAATTTCAGTAGGCGTGTTCTATTGCCAATATGGAGGCTGCGTTGTGGATAATTGTTCAACCTTATTGGTTGTTGCTTAGATATATCCACAACGAGGACGCCATTTTTCGTCTGACTTTCAGCCAATGGCAGGCGGGCACGTGAAATTGGTCATGAAATTGCTGTTTGCAACAAAGAAATGTTGAATAAGAAAATTAGGTGGGGCAGTGAAACAGTCTTTTTTCAATGGGGCGTGATGAAGCAAGGGGTGGTACTGGAGTGGTGGGGATGTTCTCAAAGGAGTGTAGTGGTTTGGAAATTTGTTCCTTAGCTCTCCTAAGTTAGCCATAAAAATGATTTGGTCAAGAGAGCAGCCAACGTTTGCAGTCAAGTGTTGTTCCCGATCAGGGATCAATCTTATTGTGGTTGGAGACTTTCAGGGGAACCCGTGATAGGAAGATTGATCCCCGGATGGGAACAACACTTCAAAGGAAATTTTGCTATAAAGAATTCGTTTTATAATATCAATTTAAAATCGTTATAACAATATTAAAATTCGTTACAGTGAACATTTCTTTAAAAGGAGGTCCGTAAAAGGGATGTTTGACCGTACTGTATTAATTATTTTCTCTGCAATTGTTACGGTACATTAAGTTCTAACGGTTCTAATTATTGCAATTATCTATTGACCCTGACGAGTACGCTATTCAATGATATATATTTTGAAATCTAGCCATACAAATATTTGTAAACGAAAGTGTCACGTTGGACAAAAGTCTGGAAATCTTTGCCGACTTTCATGATGTTGATAAAGATCTGGACGTTTCCAAACTTTTGTCTCGGGGGGGATATATGACGTAACCTGAAGTTTTTTCATATTAATGTTGATAACCATCCAATTTTTAATTATTTAAGTGATGTTCCTAATATGAAGAAAGTACGAACTGGTAAAAAGCGGTTAATATGGGATTCATCATTGTTTGGCTTCAAAGATTTTGTATCTGTCTGTACCAGGTTGCATTTTCCCTCTTATGAAAATTGTTGTAAACTAACTAAACTTCACAAATACTTGTTAAATTTTGCACTTTGCTAACCCGTTTTAATTTGAACGAGAATCAATTTTGGTCCCGCAAATATAACATAATGTCATTTTGGCAACTGCAAAATTGTATCCCTATACAATTTTATATTTAAAATATATTTATATTTAATAAACGTGGTGTCTTATGACATTTGGCATATGTGCTGGTATCGGCTTCCTATAAAAGTAAACACCAAGATTTGAAAAATAAATATTGCATGCGTATGTGTCGAACATTTAAATGAAGATTTCAATAAGATTATTATAAGTATGCTAAGATATTGATTGTTGTCTTATGTTGACTGAGACTTGTCACATATAACTGTAAAAAACCTTTTATAAAAATCTAAATAATAAACGAGTGGAGCAAAAGTATTGCCTGTTTGGGAATAACTATGAAAGTACTAAAGATTCTGGCGTCGTGTGTGGCCTTGAGGCACCTTATGAAGGTCATTTAAAACTTAAATCTGCCAAAATTAATTAAAAGCAGGGGGTGGTGTGAATTTAAAAGGATGTTGTCCAATCTATAATCTGAAATCGGCGAACAGAGTTTAGTGCTAAACTAATTAGGAAATTGTGCAATAATTTAATTGGCAAGCGTGCAGAGCAAATCAGCTGTGAATTCTAGTAGCATTATGAAGTTCAAATATGTTTGATTTATATCTAACAAGGTTCCATAAATGCGATATCTTGCACTGTAATGTGAATCAATTGAATGTAACGTTCTTATTTAATTACTACTATAATGAGGACTTATGAATTGTGATTTTGTGGTAAACCATTTAATTTTACAATTTCACATTTTACAAATTCTCCATTACATAATGCGTTTCCGATTTTTTTATATAAAGTACGTACAAAACGCTTAATTACAGTAAAAATGGTTCAAATCGTATCGATTATATTAAATTGAAAATGGTACATAGTTCGACCTACTGCGTAAATTATTTCTCCAAGCCATAAAGCTTGCTGATTTAAATTTCTATATAAAAAGGTAATGATACAATTCATGAATTACGTATAACTCATTATGAACGTATATACAGACAATGTACAAAAATTGCTATACTATCATCAGCTGGCCAAATATTGGCTACATTTGTGATGGCAGCAAAGCGATACGAGCTTGATATACGCATGACAATAATACACATTTAACTTTAAAAACTTATCTAAAAGCTTATTGAGGGAAAGTATGAATAGTAGTCATTCTGCAAAGTCTGACATGTCCACTTCGTTGTTGCCAGTGCTCTTCTTCAATAGTTTCTCAGCGGTCACGGAAAGAGCTATTGCTCCGATTGGCGCAGTGATCAGTATGGACAGCACAGCTATCGTTAGAATCTGGAAATTAAACAAAACAAGTTCAAACATATTAGTTAGAAACCTTGCAAACAATCATAAACGAATGTAATTAGAATTATATCCAGAAATATGAGCATGTTACGTGGTTTAGTACGCAACGGTAACAGTAGGTGTCGCCACTGTGTAACTCAGTCCTCTGTTCAATTATGGGTGGATTTATTTTGCTTCATACTAATATATTTACTTAAATATCAGTATTTCCAAGGTATTTCTAATATTTCTTGTAGAAAATATGACAAATTTAACATTATCATTGAATAACATTATTTAAATGACAGTAAAGCACAAGTTTCAGTTAAGTGTATATTCTAAAATAATGTAATATTATTTAATTGTAAATGGTAAATGTTTCTTAATTGTATAAAGTATGTTTCAGATTTGAAAACTTATTATTGTATACCATTAATTTTAAGAAGCACAGCACCCAAAAACGAAAATGAATTACGTGGAAAATAACATTCAGTGTGACTTGGTATTGTATGATTTTGTGTGTGGCAGCAATTTCTAATGTATTTTTGTATTTCAATGTTATACATTGTCTGTTGAGCTAATATGTGACTCACATCAAATCCCAGGATCTCGTACTCCTTTCCCATTGCGAGAGATCTAACGGTGTCCAGCGCTAGCGGTCCAACAGCAGCCTGTACATTATAAGTCATTTGTTTTATTTACATGCTTTACACAGCTTCATTCATTTAAAACTTACTTGAACTGTAGCTTTAGGTAGTCCCGTGAACTGAATGTAGATCTTTTCTTTCCAGTTGAAATTAGTGTTAATGAGGGATGCTGCGGCGATTATTATTCTAGCCACTATTCCGATAGCCAACGCTGCGAGTCCCTTTCCTGCAATGACATGGGAATTTCAGATTGCTGTTGCTTCAATGTCACAATATTATAGTTACTTAGTTATAAACGTGGACACCAACCTACTGTGCTGCCATCCATTTCCGATATGTTGATTTCTGCTCCGATGAGGCCGAAGAGAATCGGCTGGAAAACTAGCCACACGAGCGAATAGATGTAAGAGACTTCTTTCTGTAAAAGTGAACATGTTAACAAATGCTGCACAAAGTATTACAAATAGCTTCCTATATGCTATGTGTTATAACAACAAACCTCTGTTCCTGCACCTTCTTTCCGCCATCCGTGAGCTGCGACAAACGCGAAGATCAGACACCCGATTGCTCCGGCTCCTGCATTTCAAAATTAACAAATCCAAATTGTAGCTTCTAATATATCCCCATAAAACTGCATGATCTTATTCACAATTAACATTTCTAATTCTTTTCCCAGCCAATTCCTGTTTGCACCTAGCATTTCTACATAAACAGGTCCCGGCGCCAAGCGCAATGCCACTAACAAGAGATTCTCTAAATAATAGAGGAGAAATGGCAATTCTATCTTAATGCTGAGTTACTAAAGTAAAACAAATGCTTGCACTAGCTAATGAAACAGTAATTATATTGTGATATTTATAAGTTAGGTTTGTCTTATTTGAAATGTTTTGAATGAGACTAATGCGTACATCTTGTGTGAAGAATAATTGCCGAGTCACACTCACTCCACTTGATACATTAAACACTATGATATGTATGTAACCAAACTACATTAACTGTAGCACGGAATGTGATTCGCACATAGTTCACACTTAAGTATGTATGATGTTAGTAATTACACTTTTGTGACATGCGTGCGTCAGCGATATTTGAATTAATGAAGATTACGCAAAGTTTAAGTATTAAATTATATTTTATGCGCTTGCTGTTCACCAGATAGAGTTATATGTGGTGCTTATGTGGGAGGTCTAAGGTGGGGCGTGAATTGCAAGATCTGGGTGATGGTGACTTACCGCCGTAATCCGCGGATCTGCTTCCGAATATGGCAAACATTGACCCGGTGAACATCATAAGGAAGCGATGAAGCACGACATTATTCTGAAAACCATTCACTGTTCAAATATAATATTCCAGCAATATAAACAAGCAATCGGTCATTAAATGGAGACTGGTTGTATATGTCCGCCAAGACGCGGTTACTTACCGCTTTGCCGTGAGGAAGGTACCAAAGCAGAATGCCTACGATGATGCCGTAAGCGAATCCCATGAGCACTTCTAGAGGACCTTGCAAGATGCTCATCGCCAAAGTCCCAGTGGCAAATGTGATCCCGTAGACAACCCCAAAAGCAGCCACGGCCAAAGCATCGTCTATGCTGATTGCGGCAACTCCCAACGTCGGAATGCCCTTGTCCACGCCGAGACCTTTTTGTTGGATTGCCAGCATCCCCGGGACCACGACAGCAGGAGATAGGCCAGAAAGGATAGATCTGTTTTTAAAGACAGCAAATTCGTATAATTAATTTAATTGCAAGGCAATTTATCAGTTTACCCATTGCGCTGCGACTCTACCCTCATACTAAACCTTTTACAATGATTAAGTACATTAGACTTGAATGTACTGTGTTAGTTTTTACTTATTCTTAATGATGCACCCCAACTTGTAATGTTTCAATGGCTTTCAATAGTGTGTTCAAGTTATTAGGCAAAAATATCCAAGCACAGAGTACGCTGGCAGGAAAGGTGGCAAATATAGTATTGCATTGCAGTTGACAAACGAACATTGAGTACAGAACACTGAATGTAAATAAGGTGCCTTGTGAGCATACCCAAGCATGAAGGCCCATAGCCAAGGCATTCCTAAGAGGTAATGCGCCGCGATGCCCGCGCCGGCGATTTCGGCAAGACACGGCAGTATGGCCATCCTAGCGCAAACCCAGCCGAGCTTCTTCAGTTTAACGATGTCCAATCCCATTCCTGCTCTTGTCAGAATGATGCCCAAAGCTGCGTTTCTGAACGCCGAAGACCACTGTTGATCGATGTACTGGCCCAGGTTGATTTGGGGGATGTTGCGCAGCATGAATCCAACGATTAGCATTCCTGCGAATAGATAATGTGAACCGTTAGAGATGGAGTACTAGTTCCAATTTGAAAGTTGTTCAGATCACTCGTATTAGTCTAGAAAAAAAATGTTTTTCAATTTTTCCAACCGTATCCTGCTTGTAACGGGGAGCTAGATGTCGTTTTTGGGGCGCAATGCAGGGAAGCGATTTGCCGCAAGATGCGTAGAATCACGTAATGATGCAAAATTCATTTGTGCTTAAAATAGCAACTGGGAAGTGGATTTTTACAGGAAAATCCTTTATTGGGTTACGTATTGCAATTGCCTGTGTACGTAAACAGCAGCAAAATGTATTGTGCAAAAATTGCAATTTCCTGTAATTACGCCAATGAATCAGTTGCCTTTGTTTTGCCAACAAATGATGATAAAATTTCAGCTCCTGTTTCTGCTTTTATTTTGTTTGAGTGATATTATAGTATTTGGCATGTGTTTAGACAAAGTGTTTCCTTGTACACGTGGAAGTGGAAAATTACGGTAGCATTATTCCTCTTTTGGCTGCTCTTTTGTTGTCTTAATATTTAATTGTTTTGCCCGGCCTTCGTACGAAAACAGTATGGCAACATGTGATAAATTCGTTGCAAAAATCCTTGACACTTTCCCTCTTAAATTTTGATAGCCGTATAAAATATTTGTTTCCGCGTCGTATTCGAAGCAGCACCGTGTAACCTGCTTTCTAACTTCTGCTATCTAACCAACTAAAGTGATTCACTTGCTGTAATCAGTGACCCGATACTATATCGTTCAACATTTTGAAACTGAAATCAAAACAGCAACTTTATAATAATTATGACTCATTGTCTGGAAACAATTGCCGCCATCTTAGTGCATGCTGCCATTGACCGTCAAGTCCAATCTTACAAGAAGTTATAACTCATACATACCCCATTCTTCAAGAGCAGCATATTAGTTTCTATAAAAGTGTTTTAGTAACTTGCACCTAACTCTGTTTTTCCCATTGGGCTCATGTTCTCAATTTCATGGGTTTTCAATACGCAACGCGTGGTTTTACGCGATAAGATGTACAAATTACGTACCTAGAAGTGGTGGCAGTCTGATCTTCTTGATCAATTCTCCTCCAACCCATGCTGCTAGAGTAATCATGAGCATGCAGAAGACGTATCCGTAAGGTAGGGCCAGGTCCCCCAAGATGGCCCACAGGTTGCCGAAGCCGAGTAGGAAGAGCGCGAGGAAGGTGAAGTAGCGGGCCACTCTTCCACTAGGTGCTGGAAGACACTTGTAGGTGCATTGTCTTCCACATAGTGTCACAGTGGTGGTTGTGAAGGAGGAGGAAGGTGGAGGTTGGTCTTGGACCGCGATGGCTACGGTGCCGTTGCCGGTGCCGTTGGGCACCTTGTCGCTGAGGTTGTTGGTCTGATGGGAAGGAGGAGATCTTCTTACAGGTACATAATATATTCGAATGAAAGTACTGTCGGTACTACTCGTGGAACCGGTACTGAGAATAGTAGTTGTGCTGGTACAGAGTGAGGATGGGTTCGTACCAGGGTCCATGGTTGGCTGTTCTCCAGGTCCTTGGCGAGTTTAGAGTTTCGGTCTATGGTGTTGAGGTAGGCCTCTTGGATCATGTTGGCCACACCGTACTCATCATCGTCGAAGTCTGAGAAAAGAGATATGAAAAGTTTTGGCACATCAGTGTGAGCATTTTTCCAATGATGTGCAACTTAGGTGGAGCGTCTATAAATTACGTCACCTTAATTATTGCAATACTTTCTTAATCCCACGCCATTTCTCAAATTCATGGGTAAACGGCTTGTGCTTTATACATAACCCTTCTGTAACCTGCTGACAACCTCTGTCAATTTTATTGTTGCCTACATTGTTCGAGGTTTTTGTCACAAATTTATAGAGCAACTCAGAAAGTTTAGATTGCCCATAAAGTTAGTTAGAAAGTTTTGTATCTAGAAAATTTCCCATGCATTATGAAAATGTATTAGTGTAACATGAACATTGTATTGATTTCACTAATTGTTCAAATTTTGGCAAAACAGGACACTGTGACACCGCCCTCCCATGGCGCCCTCTTTAAATACTCGTAACTTTTTGTAAAAAGTTTTAAAAGACGTTTTGTTTGCGCCAATCGTATTATTGGCACCAATTCTATAGAAGTACACACTTTTCAAGTATGTTACAAAACCCTTGTCAGTTCACCTTTAAATTGGTCACATATCCGAATTTTGTTCATGAAATTGTTAAATTCGCTCTAAAATGCTCAAAATATCAGTTTTTAAAGAATGGACTACGGTATTGTTGTATTATTAGGAAAGTAAGACATGTATTTCACTATTTTATAATGGGATTTTGATGAAGTCACTTCCATGAAGATAACATTATTTGTGAACGCTCCCTCAGAGCTCCAAATGGAAAAATGAGCAATTCATTCGAGTGTGAGCTGTTATGTAGGATAAAATGATTACAATGGCGGTTATTCGTTACGTAATGGTGTTTTAAAAAAATTCAAGGTGGGCACCCGGTTTTTCTGTTGAAACAGAAACCGCCCTTGAAAAGTTTTTGTCAGCTTTGAATCCGTTTCCCATGAACTCTGCTACACTATACTACCCAGCAATCGGTACATTACTTACCAGGTTGGCCTCGATATTCCTGCAGGTTAACGTTGTTTTCCATGTTGCATTCGAGTGCAGCAGTCGAAGATGAAGATATGAATGGAGAGATGAGTGGCATTTTTATCTTCTTCCAATTTTCAAATGTGACAAAATCTGCATTATTAAACACTCCATTATAAGATGCGTTACAAGATAACAGTATATGGTAATAATTCAAATAGAAAACTTGCAACCCATGAAAAATAATTACTACATTAACATACCCTATATCAAATTTTTAAAAAGTCATATCCCTATACGCTGCCAACAGGATATAGTTTTATTATGTATTAGCAAGTTGTACCTATACTGTAAATATTATTCCGTAATTTATTAATCATTTGTTGCCAGCGTATGAAATGATTATTTTTCATTTCCTTATGTATAGGTTTTGGCAAAACCTTATAAACTCGTGATATTGGTAAATATTGGCCAATACATTGTGATAAATTCATGTGTGCAGCTACTAAGTTTTCTATTACAAAAAAGAGGAAATACATTTCAAAAACTTGAATATGGCAATGAAAGCGTGCGAATATAAAGTTAATTTTCAATAGGTGACATATGTTTTATGGCAGGAAAAAGCAGTGATTTAAATGAACAGATGAGATTCAATATGTTCATTATGTTCAATGTAGAAAATATGAATTTTGTGTAGGCCTAATAGTATTTTAACCATTCAGTTTTTATCGAATATTTGAAGCGAGAGATTAAAGTTGCAAAAGCAGGATAAATGATGGAAAATTGTTACAAAAAGTAATCGATTGTAAATTTTTTATTGGCTTTAAACAATACAATTGTGTGGGAATATAGTTTTTCTATGAGCACTGCAATTAATTTAAACAACTGAATTTCTACGTTCTTTTATTGGAAGAATGAGATGACAGTTTAGTTTTTGGTTTAAAAAGTTTTGAAATAGTGTAAAAAAAGTTTTATCCTTGGACAATATCTTAAAATTTCAAAATATTTCCCATACAGTCGGTTTCCTTTACAAGCAATAATTTGACCCGGTTCCAAGCGATTCTATTTTAAATATCCCATTAATTATTTTACCAATTGTTTAGGTATTTGGGGTGAAATGCATGCTATAGTTAATGTTCATAACTATGTATATGTGATCATAGCCAAGACAACATTTTTGAATGTAGTTGTTGCCAAATGCAGTGAAGTATTCGCTAATGCACCTCATTAAATCCGTAATTTGGACTATTAGTATGGTAATTAGGCCTACTGCTGCAAGATGAACTGAAATATGGCGCTCATTTTTAGGAATGCAAAAAAACAAAAATATTTCCATATAGCAGTAACACTTATTAATGCTATCATTGAGATGCGTAAAATACTTTAATTGATGCACGCGATGTTAAATACAAGTCCATATAATGTACTGTAATAATAAATATTGCAAGTGGTGTGTTGTGTAAAGTGTCATTAAATGCCGTTTTGTACCGTGAAATATATACTCTTGAAGTTGCCAATTTTACTTTTTCTAATCAAGTCAAGGATGTGATACGTACTACTCAATTTAAATGAGCTACTTTTTTGACAGTATATATGTAGGTAGATCGAACTGTTATAACAAAATCAGTCTTTGTACACCACTGCAATTCAAAATAAAATGATAAAATGTGCTTTTGATCTAAGAATTCCACATTTAAATAAGTTTTTAAATCAGGTTAATTTGTTTTAAATTACAACAGAGTTTTTGTTATTGCAGCAATTTTCCCTGGATTGGACATTTAATAATTTAGTTTATTTGCTGTGAAAGTTAGAAGTTGAATGTATAGGATCACATTATGGTGAATTATAGCACTTTCCAATTGACCATTTTCATGGTTCTGTCATTGGCTGAAAAAACGTTCGAAAAATGGCGTCCTAAGAGGGAAAACTTGCTTTCAGCCAATCGAATTGCATAATCTTCCCCACTTCAGCCTCCATCTTGGCAATGGGAGGTGCTTACTGAAAATGGTCAATTAAGTACTAAATCATGACTTTGAGACTTTTCTATGTATGCATTTTCATAGTTGTAGTATTACAATGCTGCAATGTTATTTACACTTTGTTGTCATGCATTGAGAAATCCCTGGCCATGAACCTCTTATTTCTTATAGGTCCATATTACAATGTAATGCAATTCAAACCTTGAGTATAAAGTTTTTGTTTTAAGAATCCATGCAAATTCCATGTTACATTTTACTGCAATTTTTTGCACCTTGATGCCACTTTTAAGGGCCAGGGCTATGAAATCATTGAAATGCTTTGTTTGAAAATGTATGCTGTGTGGTGCAATGCCTGGTACAGACAGGTATGGTGTAACTGAAATTAATCATAATTATTATTATGTGTTCACGCATTTCTAATGTAGTTTGTGGCTGCGAGTTTCCTTGTAGGAAAATGCCACTGTATGATGAAGTTTACAGAGTTAATTGTGTTGCCTCACAACAGTTATAAATTAGGTCCTGCATCATTGGAAAGTTTGAAATTTCCACAGGTGTTTGTGATTTTCCACAGCACCTGAATGACTTTACAGTTGAAGGGGTGGGCAACAATTATAGAAATTCTCCATATTCCATTGTCTACAGATGTCTTTAGACTACTTTATCAGGAAACCAGTTTTAGAATTATATTTACAGGGTTTCCCTAATTTGCTCTGACCTTATGACCGGTCATCTATATAGCCCATTGGGACTTTGATAAGGCATGCACTTTTAGAACTTCTTTGTTAAATCTATTTTATTAGAACTTTAATTGTTCGGCAAGATCAATATTAGAATAATTTGTAGTGTTTAAATTAATATTTTCATTTTTCGGTCACTTTTCTATGAATTTTTGAACTTAGGATCATATTTAGTTTTGTAATAACTGCAGTTCGAAAAAGTTATGACATTCAATAATAACATAAGTCCTTTCGGTATTTAATTACAATACATTACCAATTACTATAACTAAATTAGTACGTTATAATAAGAATATGGCATCACATAAAGGAATCGTATTTAGCTGAAATAACTTTCTACAGTTTCTAATTATGAGTATTACAATATGAAATATATACTTCAAAATTATTTTGTTTTACTATCATTAGAATATACATATCGAAATTCAATATGGAAGCTACATAATGAACATTTATTCAAATCGATGAAACCAGCTCTTTTTACTTTTTACTTTGTTTTTAATACAATTAAAACAATGACATTTTTAAAGCAATTGTAATGTTAGAAATGTGTCATTACAGATTGTACATACAAATAATGTATTAATAATGTTCCATTGTTCTATAACGTTGATAATAAAATTGAATTACTTTAGTTGAAATTGTAACTTACCGTTTGGAAGCAATGCTAGGTATTTCAAAAGTGTTGGCTCGTTGTGAACAGTTTGGAGTTTGGCGAAATTTCAGAGCTGTAATGACTGTGGGTTGGTAATATATAGGAGGGGTAGGTTTGGTGGTGGCCACCCACATACCCCACCCTCTGACCACTTCAAACTTTGTGTGTACAGTGTATGATGCGCCTGTGGAAATTTGGCGGCCATCTTGCAACACCGTTCATTCATGGCATTAATATAATTAACACTAATCAGAATTGCTACTAACGATGTGCCATTTTCCATTGCTAATTGCCAATTGCGCCAACCATCATTCACTATACGTATTTATGCACACAGTGGCTCTCAAAAACAATAACAACCAAATATTCCAAACGGAAAAGTATTCCAGCTCGATTGCGCAATACTTGGCACGTGTTAGTAAATGCTTCTTTTTCTTGTTCCAAACCATAATAAAAACCGGGATATTCGCCAATTCCCATTACAATTAATATCACGTGGTCTGGAATAATAGTGCGCTTGAACTTTCGTTATCATTCATGTGCATATATGAGAATTAATATGAAGAGTTTTAAAATTTGGAGCCAAATTACATGAATTTGTTTATATGGACTAATTGTTTATTTGGGATATTTGCAACTAAAAAAATCTGTAAACTAGTATAATCAAGT
Organism: Glomeris marginata; assembly: GCA_034696005.1. Taxonomy (NCBI): domain Eukaryota; kingdom Metazoa; phylum Arthropoda; class Diplopoda; order Glomerida; family Glomeridae; genus Glomeris; species Glomeris marginata. The sequence continues at coordinate 43,285 of JAQFZQ010000019.1, read as the reverse complement.
GATTACATAATTAAATGTTTAATGACACATTATTATTAACAGGCAAATTATATGGGCCATATAGTGCATTTTTTACAGTCAACTTCCATACATTCCTTATACTATTTCAATGACGTGTAATTATACTTTTAGTAGTCCTTATCATTCTCTGATTTCACATAGTCATCTTAATTACATTGGAGAAAATAATATATCAACTTAAACATTTGAATATTTGGGACTCAGCAGAAATGTAGGCCTACAATATACAAAGAAATTTGTAACAAGTGGTATCAAGTATGAATGTGATTGGTTTGTGCTTAATATGACACAGCATCCAATCAGATTAGATAATTAAATTTTTCACTCCCACCTGGTGTTTGCATAAGGAATTACTCACAATAAAAAGAGACAGACACAACATTATTTTTAATCGCACTTTGTCACCACATTTGTTCATTAATTGCAATATTGTGGGAACTGATTTTCTAGGGTGGAAGGGGACAAATGGTAATAACACTAGCGACCAATCAGGAAATACTGCAAACAAGATCTTCGGCAGAGTATATTTTATTTCTTAGTGCCATATCTTTTGAGGGGTATATTTGATTTTTTAATATGTAAATCATAATTGTTCCAATTTAAATTGGCTTATTCGTTGAATATAATTATATTTACTTTTGATTGGCTGTTAGGTCATAATTCCTTCTCATAGTACTCGTTATAAATCTATTTTTAAAGATGCTGCGTAGTGCTTACCTGTCTTTTGCTCCTCCTTGTTGTCGTACAGTTTAATTATTTTATTTACTCGTTATATTGTAAACATCCATGTGTATTAATCATTATGAAGAATATGATTGCATGACTTCAGTCGATGTTGATTCATATCATACACTCTTGATAATATTGGCTCAAAGCTGCATACTCACTGCATATATAGCCTATACTCACTTCATCATTCAGCAGAATTCCTTTACAGACACCAACATATACTTTGGAAAACCCTGTTCCTAAAACCCTATAATTAACTAAAATAAAGTTTTTCTTTTTGTTGAACCAAACCATACAACACAATCTACGCATTTTGTTACATGTTCAACACAATGCAGCTACAACACTAATATTCAATTATAATATACAAGATTTGTTTGTTAATACAATGCACAACTTCACCAAAATCTCAATGATTCTATATAGAAACGAGTATAACTTTAGGTTTCTATATAATGCATCGCGGAGCAGCGTAGTGCGTAATACGCAGACATGTTGTACAGTGTTTCACTGTAAGTCGTTTCTCTTAAAGTTGTTCTATCAGGAACGTTTCAATTGTGCCAAGTATGTTAAGGTTATGGTTTAAAGGGGAATAAATATTACTAGAAATTAATAACAAATATTTAAAACGGTTTTGATGGTTTAGAGTGGCGCAATATGCGAAGCACGCTGCAGAAGGCACACTAAACTGTGATTAAAGTTTTGGAGTATAATGCTATTTAATTGAGTTGATGCATCTAACATGCATTTGTTGATTTGTTTAATTTCCGTTTTGTTGGGTATTTTCATTAAATCCTAGAGAAATAAGTTAAATTACAGACCTATCAGTTTTTATAATATGAGTGTTGGTAAAACCCTTGAGGAGATTGCCAAGAACAAAATAAGCACGGTAAGCACTTAAACAGTGTTGCTACTAAATTTCAAGGGCAACACATTATGAAATACATATACGAACCCTTATCGACTTGGCACAAATGTTGAGACGGTTTGGCGACTTACCTGTAAAACATTGCATTTGTATATGTACATATCTTAAAATGTAGTGGCATATGTGTTACAGTTAACCTCTTATCGCATTGTCAAACTTGTTTTTAAATTTTCTATCATTCACTGCACTATTTATGAAATAATTAACATAAATATGTAGCCTATAACATATCAGTTTCACAAATACTACTGTATTTTTTGAACTTTTGATAAAGCTAACTTACACTAATACCCTAGACAACTGCTTCAAGTATATTTTATAAAGGCAAACCATAATTTGCGAGACATAAGTCAGGCTGACGTCATTCACTTATTTTAGTGCTGTTTCAATCTCCAACCCTAACTTTTTGAATGACGTAATTTATGGATTCTCCCTACTCCCATATACTGTCCTTTCTGCGAAATCCTCTCTAAAGGCTCATTACATTGAAGGATGATATTTAAAAAGTGATTATTATCACTGTCTATTGGCAACTATATTAGCAATCAATTCAACATTTTGGCAATGAGAATGTTACAGAAGATCATTTTAGTATTTCGTTAGCGAGCCGCGTGCAACGTTTGATTAAACCGTAATTTGAATTAAGTGTGTTGACATAGATTTACAGATAGGGGATAAGGTATGACAAATAAAGTGTATTAGGTGAACTTACTATAGTGTTAAGTAAGGTTTTTGTTTTAGGGAAATGAGAATTTGATGCTTTCGTTTAAGCGCGCGCGCAATATGAGTTTTTCCTTATTTCAATTTTTTCAGTTATTTACCTACATACTACTGTTCTGAATTAGGTTGATGTTGTAATATGGCGTCATAAGAAAAATTAATAACCACCCCGAGCTAGCCAAAAGCTGTGCGCACGCAGAACCAGTGTAATCCGCCGAAGACCGCATTCGCGTATAGCACTGTACCAAGTTGAAGAGTAAAAAATTGAAAAGGGAAAAATATAAAATGGATGAGTTGCACTTATTTTATAACTAACTCACCATTGACAATTCATTTTAGCTGCGGCTAAATAAAAACAATTCCCCCTGATATGTTATGTCATGGCATAACAGCTTTTTTTCCACTTGAATCCTCTAGACGTGTTTTCTCTCGGCATATATAAGCTAATTGCACCACTTCATCTTTGCCAGTGTTCAGAATTTAGTACACAGTACTTGGAACTGCGTTTTCAGTCATTTCCCTCATCCATTTTCGGTGTCCAACTGCGAAGGATTGCGCAGTTTCAAGATTCGGGATGCGGCGACCGACACGGTCAGCGATGTCACCGGTGCTGTCAGTAACATTGACATCACTGTCACCACTAGGATCTTAAAAGAAAAGTGACAAATATGTTCATCAGTGAGGAAAATTCGCTTTTGGATAAAACATCTTAATTGAGGTGGATTTGGAAAGAAATGACTTATCGCGCGGGCTTAGTTTGAAAGCCATTTGTACGCCGCATCCTTACTAGCTGTGTTTATAAAACTTTTTAGAAACCTCATTGAAATGAATTCTCATTACTTTACTCGTGTTAGTTAACCAATTTCATATGTTTAAGGTTATTACTTTAATTTAAGGAACAAAGACTATATTTTGCCAATTCCTGCAAATGCCATGTTACGGCATGCGTAATTATTGCTGTTACTTCCAAATCTAAATTAAATACCCAAATATTCACACAGTTTGTGCACAAAGAACTTATTAGAGATGGAAATAAGCATTACAAAATTAATATGTGTAATAATTCTTAAAGTTACAGGATGGGCATAGTAGGTACTTTTTGGCAATGTATAACTTAATTTCACATTAGGGAGATTATTTTATTATTATGAATGGAAATAAGGATTAGAATCATAATAGAAATCCATATCCCCAAACCTTTTGTAATTCTAGTGTTATGGCCTAGTTTCATTTCTTCTCAAACATGCCTTGCATCTGAATACCAGCCTTACCTGATGGCTGTACTTTTCCATTTGTGCATCAGGATTATGGATGTTTATCATTTCCATAGCTACTGGACCTAAGGTTGCCTGCAGTGAAACATTTTCTTTTACTTTACTGGGCTTTGACAATTCTAACTAAAACTATAGTATGTGATCTATATGCTACTGCAAGGAATATGTGACTTATTCCAACGATTGGTGCAGTTTTCCTTGGATACATTAGGTGTTTAGAACATATTTAAACATGTTAAGTGGTTTTTGAAACGAGTCTGAACTTAGTTAGACATGTTCTGCATATGCATCTTAATCAAGACAATATGTTTGAACATGTTCTGAAACACTGAAATGATAATGTTCCATGGTGTTCATTGACTGTAATTCTGTTAGATTATTAATTATTTGGTAAGAAGGATTCTTGCCTGAATGGTTGCCTTTGGTATTTGTGTTAGTATGATCAAAAGTTTATCCCTTGATGAGAAGTTTCCTTTGAAGAGAATGATTGCGCTAACTATACATTTCACGGACAGACCTCCGAATATGACCACCGATCCGAACCCTAAGGGTCAGAAATGATGAAGCTCTTAATTAAGATATATCTTTGGAGCAGGGATCAATTAGTGAAATGTAATATATACCTATAGTGCAGCTATCTATCCAGTCGATGTTCACCAAGGCTGCTACGATTGCGAAGAGGACTGGTGCGAAGACTGACCACAGTGCTGAGAATGTAGTGTTAACATGTTTCTGCAAGACAAAATGCAAGAAATGATCAATTGAAATGCTTTTATTTTACTAGTTATTACTTAGGTTTTAATTATCCCAGATTTAGCTGGAACAAAGCAGATTTAAAGATGCTTGCGCAGGAGTAATTATCCGTTTCCAACCCACACCTAATGATTCGATAGCAAAATTGGTGTAATTTTAGCAGCATTGACTGCTGAATGTACAGAATGAAACTACACACTTAAATAGTGCAAGGATAAGAAAAACAAAATAATTGAGGAACAATATGTAGATAAGCAATATATGTTGTAGTTTGGATTATGCAAAGCTGAGTGTAAAGTTGTTTTCCATTTGAGGGAAATTTTGCTAATTTTATCATTTATTGAACATATTTAATGCATTGAATGGATTACTTTACCATTTACTTCGAGTTTTAATATTTCATAAGTGAATCATTGAGCCCAATATTTCCAATAACTGCCAGGTATGTGGCCATTACAACTTTATACACTTCGTTGGCTATGAGGCATCACAAATAAAGTCATCCACATTTTGGGATGATGGCTTATTACTTTACTGACTAGTTATGAAGCTGCATTTTCATGAAAATATCCCTTGCTTTTAAACATTTATTAAATTATGAAATTGTCCTGATTAGGAGAACATATTAAAGATTAAGTTATAATCAAGTTTAACATGGGTCCAAATTCGGGACTATAATAAAATATGAACTTAAAGGGGTTATTAGGTTAAGTGGGATTAGTTTACACGGTTTGTTCTACTGTAATAGCTATTCAATGTTTATCTTCCACTTCAGTTTAAATTGCATATGTGAGGTTAATAAAACCTTCTGTAACATTGTAATTATTTAACCTATAAATTTCCATAGTGACTGTATGTGTGAAAGTATGGGAAATGTTAGGGAACCTCAAAAGGTTAATTAACCATCACTTTTTGATGACTTTATTTGTGGATGCTGCCAAATTATAAAAGATAGAATTTGAAAATGACCACTTGTGCTCCTGTTATTCTCCATCCTTGTGCCATGACCACTGTGCATATGAAGCACACCATGCTGCCAGCACTTGGATGACCAAAACCCATTGCTTGGCTTCCCATCATGGACAGCATATTTCCCAAAAACAGCACAAGGAACTCCAATATGGCTGTGGTAACCTGCAAAACGAAATGAGCTGACATTCAACTATGTGCTGCAATAAGTTAATAACCCATATTATTTAGCTGAAAGTTTAATGAGCCGTGAGTTAAAAACAAAAACTTGAGAAAACGTTGATCCAACATTTTCATTATTGACCCTTATTGTCACTTAATTTAACAATAGGATACATGTTAACTGAATTTCGTAAGTAACCTTGCTACATGTGCAAGCTTGCAATAATTGTCCAATGACATTATTCATCCTTGCATATATTTGCACAATGATTATGAAAGTATTGATTATATATAGTGTGAGAAATCTTGCAATTAGTATATCCACATTTACTTGCAAGATTAATTTTCTGTCAAGGGAAGTTATCTCAATTTTTAAGTATGGAACCTTATTCGGTACAATTTGGTTCGTTTCTGGCATGATAAACCAATTATAGCACCTAGGACAATGTTTGATATTCATATATAATAGTTATTGTACTGGTAATAACCTTGTCTTTGTTCAGATCACTGATTTGTGATACTGTACCATGTTGCAATATGTTATTTTTAGAAGTGTAACTGATATAAGATAAATGGAACTCCTTTGTTACAATAACTTATTCTGTAATTGTGTATCCATTTTATGTAAACGTCATGTATATAAGATTACACTGAGTCACATTATGGAATGTCAAGAGTTTTGCACCACTGCTTTTATAATGAACTTTTGATACAAAAGATACAATAAGACATTGACCCACAGTTATAAGAATATCCTGCCTAAATAGTTACTCATACTTTAATGTTCAGTATATTTTGTGCCCTCTGGTGGTGCCAAATGAAATCTGAACTTGGTGACATTGTTTACAAAATAAAAAAAAAGCATCACAATAAATCCAAGCATTGTAATGATACAAACCCATTAAACATGTGAAATGCTATATTTAACATGGATCCATGGATGTACTTAACCAATATTGTGTTGTCAAAAACAGATCATGACTGTTTTTTAAATATAAAATGTATTCTAATATCATTGCTCTCTTGGCTTATTAAATGTTGATAAATTTAAAATCGTAATGTTTATGTCATCTGAATATCCATGGACATTGTTTTAATGAAATTGTATCTAAATAATTCAATTAAGTTTTTATTTATTTTGGTTTAAAGCATTTAATTGAGAAAATTTACAAGGTTTTGTCCTATTTTTGGCATTGGGACAAAATGTTTCTATATCTTAATAATGGATTCGCATCTAAAATTATTAATGTGAGGGTAGTAATTTGACTTCTTGGGAATTTACTGATGATAAGAGCAATTAAAATGTTTTGATGGACAGAATTGAAGTGAATATAACGAATGTTTGATATAGCTAGATGGTGATGCTGCATCATGAAGGTCGTGATTTGTGTTTATTTGCCATCATATACGGGTTGGCCAGCTAGAACCGGATGAAGCCAGCCAATTCATGGTGGTATCCTCTTTTCATGGCATTGTAATACACGTGAGTGAAGGTGAAATGGCTGCCAGGGGTACAGTGCACCACCTCGCAGCCACCAAACCATGCGATACGATTTTACTCGCGGCCCGCGTTGACCGGAACCTCCGAAAGCCGTCGGTCCGTATGTTCAACTGGAGGTATTTTTTGTTGTCATACATTATTTCCTCGACATCCTGCTGCACAGGGTGTGAGAAATAAACTTAATAGCTTACGTTTGGTTCATTCCGGATCAGGTCGTTAAAAGTTTTGATGTGCCAGCGAGAGCAGCAGCAGACATATGGTCACATGGTTCCGGATCTTACCGGAGTGTTCCTGTGCATGACCAACAAACTCTAGCTGCCAGCTACTACATATGCTTGGTTATACCGATAAAAAGCAATTGCTGACTTGGCACAAGTAGCTTTCCTTATGTGGGAGGGAGGCTTACGGAGCAATTCACCTCGAGGAGATACTAGGTATACGCTCCGCGAAACAACAGACCGCGTTGAGCCAACAGTTGTCAAGTACTTGGTGATAATGACAAAGACAAACAAAATTCACAGTTACAGTGCAACAAGTTCTAGTTAATACGTACCAACAAGTAAATCATTTACTCTTTAAATCTAGGCACCACAAATTATAAATTATAAACTAGAAAGTGGGCAAACTGGAGATTTCTATCTTAGTTTGCACATAAAATTGATCATCATTCCAGAGTGGTGCGACATTCCATGTTTCCAGAATGTGACTCATACATAATTACAATAATTCACGATTAAATAACACCTGAAACAGCTAAAAGTTTGATATATACTAAAATAATTTGCTGACGTTTATAATTCTCGGTTGAAATGCATCCAAAAATGCATTTCACTCACCGTCTCTAATTATGATTTATATTTTATTGTGCAGATGCAGTGGAGGAAATCCAGAAAGTTTAAGTGGTTAGTTTAAGTTATGTTGTAGGGATTTTGCCCGGCATTAAGATTTGTGTTATTGGACCTGTTTATAGGGAAAGTTGTGCAATATGATGAAACAGGTTCAGTGTTGAATACATATTTGTAGCTATAGTGGATATATTAGTTATGTTTTCATAAAACTGTACATGGTGTGTTGTATGATATACTTAGAATAATAGTAATATATAAGGGAGGGAAAGTTTTTAGGGTTGCTTTACATATATGAATACTTTACATACTTCCTCATCGTGTCATACAATGAGATCATCATTTAGAAAGTTCAATAACCCTTGTAATGCTTTGTTTTACGTCCACAAAATACAAGTGTCACAAAAACCAAACCATAATTAAACAAAGTATGTACGTATGTATGAATTACTTATACAGTTGTTGGCATGTATGCAAATGTAATGTCTCAGGAACCTTGTTTTGAAACCTTGCATACATATGAATTGAAATAAATGATGTTCAAGTCAAATATATAAAGATAAATCCAAATTGGACAATTTTAAATACACATTGTCTCAGCAGTATACTGATAACATAACCCTGAGTTCTGCTTCACTGCTGCCACCTGGTGATTATACTTTATGCTCATGCTCATGTACTACACACTATTGCATCGAAGTAATTGAGTTTACTAGTAAATTATAATGATATTGTGGACTTTAAATAGGCTATATTAAATGCAACATCCCCTTTACATATATACGCAATAATAATAAACTTTAATTACCTGCTTGTCTTTAGGCATCAACCACGAAACAAGTGTCAAGGCAATGCCGTAAGCAATACCGATGAGAAGCTCCAAGGGATTCTTCAAAATCCACAGCATGCTGCCCTCTGTGTAAGACATTGAATCATAATAATGATGTTTTACTTTTAAAATATGATGTTTCTAATGTATTTTTTGTCCGCACCAGGTGCCAAGATGAACCCCATACATAGATCAAATCCAATGATGACCATGATGTTGTTAAAGAGTGTGACTGCAGTAAGGAAGATGGGCACACATAATTTGTCTTCTTCTTCTGAGCATCTACCGTGGAATCGGAACACAGTAGGTATGACAGCCTGTGCTGATAAGCCGGAAAGTGACAAACTGTTGGAAAAGAAATTACAATTTGTCAATTACAATTGGTGATTTTATGATACATGTAACATATGCTTTTTTTGGAATAGGACACACACCCAAATAGAAGTGCCCAGGACCACGGGTGATGCAACAAGAAGTGGGATAAGATGGCCACAGTGCATATTTCTGCCAAAGAAGGTAGTAAGGCAAGAAGTAAGAGCTGGGTCATATGTGGCCGGACCAATCGCGGGTCGAGTTGAAGAACCATTCGTGTCAAGTTAATGGCCAAAGCTACGTTCCTATGTAATTAAAATGTATGATATATGTTAATTTTTTGCATTTTAACACATACAAACTAAATTAGTTGATGTATTCATTGCAGCGAGACCTCATGAAAGGAGTCCAGCGTGTCGACAATGATTTCAAGTTCATTTCAGGGATTTGGCTAAACCCAAAGCCAACTGCCATCATTCCTAAAAGAAAATACAACAGGTTTATTTCGATTGATACACATAGAGATACTATAGTATACTATAGTAACACACAATTCATGATTGATATAAAAGAAAATCTATCGCAAAGGATCTGATCACGTGAAGTTTTTTTAAATGTCTTTTTATCTACTATGTATCTATCTACAAAGTGCATTTGAGAATGCACTGCTTTAAATGTGATTTTTATAACAGCTTATAAACATTTAACTTTTTACATGGACTTCAATTCTTTTATGTACATTGCACCATGAATTGCATCGCACTGTTTCACTGTTTATATACACAGTAAATTATATTAATATTTCATGTTATGTATTATTTAAATGTGTTAACCTAGAAGTGAGGGAAGAGATGTGATGTACATTAGCTTTCCTCCAACATAAGCAGCAACAAGAAGTTGGAAAAGAGTGAATAAGGGTCCTCCGGCTGAGTCTTTGGAAGGAAGATTTGCAAGCACAGTGGACCAAAGCAGGCCCAAAATGATAGCAAACGACAGTATAACTGCCATTGGGGATTGCGGAGGACATCTAAAAATACGGTTTCGCAACACATTCGGATTCGGAACTATAATATTTTTCGATACTTCAGCCTTTGTTGGCGGATTTGCAGTTGGAGCGTCGTTGGGGCCTGCGGTGGGCGGCGGAGACGCCATTGTTCAAATCGTCTGCGGCCGGTCACCATGCAGCACGCATTATAAGTTGCTCCTCGGATGTAAAAGTACGTTTCGCGCGGCGAAATACAGTCGTAATAACTCGTAAAGTATCCTCGGCATCATCGTGCTCACTTTGGAACCAAGAAGGTTGTTGGAACGTTGAGAATGACGTCGAGATCGCATTCGAAAATTCCGCGCGTTCTACAATTTTTTCTCCAATCCGGTAAGATATATTTCCGGATTATTCTTTTATTTACCACTTCTATGCATTATATAGATCGTATGTAGGAAGTTTATAGACAAGGTTTATGGCTACAACATCATTAATGTTTAGCAAATACGACAAATTGTGATTTTACCCAAGATTTTAGATTAGGAATGAAAGTTTTCTGTTGCGCGATTTTATTGCGCCGAAATGAATCGCGTGCAATAGTATGTGACGTCACTGTGGAATCGTTGTAAGACCCGCAATGAAAACTTGCACGCAACTAGCTCTCTGCGCAATATATTTGTGAATGAGAATTTTAACCTGACCTTTGGTATTATGGTATTATCAAGGGTATTATTGAAGAAATACGAAGTTCAGGCGTAGCAAATGCTGTGATGCAATATAGCGCAAATGCTCGTTGAATTTAAATTTAATTGAAGCAAAATTAAACATAAAATTTCATGAAAAACACCAACACATTTCAATGGAGAAAAAATTATAAACGTTGCAGGGAAAAATAATATTCTCAATTTTTTCACATTTTATCTTCCCACATAATGTGTTGCAATAATAATAATATACTATTAACCTTTGTATTTAAATATGTAAGCTATAATTATAATTGGGGACACAGAAATTGGCTCTGTCACATTTGGAGGTGGAATAACAAAATATGTAAATACAAAATGTTTCCATATTTATTTTTTCAATATCTATCACACAATTGAACATAATTTTTCTATATCGTCTAATACACTGAATATTCACTATAAAGAATTCCACTTGAAATTTCCACGAAGTAAGAAACTTTCTCTTGGGCACTCGTCCAGATTCTTCACCTGGTAAACAAAACAATATTTATATTTGTATGTATCCACAAGGATTAACATTATTTTCTTGATATTTAACATGGGTCCAATCTTAACCTGTTTCCTCACGTAGTGAACTAGTCTCTCCAATGCGATAGGATCTTCACCTTGCGCTTGTAAAAGTCTCCTCCAAAGTGCACCAGCTAGTACTGTGTCTTGTGAACTTAGAATCCCCTGTGAACAAAAACTGCCTGTTATAGTTTTATGTAAAATTGTGTACAATGTGGAACTTGATGGAGAACCTCGTCGTAGATGAACATGGCCGCATGAAACTGGGATTCCAGCGTTGAGACTTGTTCATTTTTCTTGGATCGAGCTATATGCTTATACATACAGATTGATAATGGTTAGGACTTGGGTTAGGACAAAAGAAACAGAAGTTTAATTCATAAAATCTTGAATGAAATATTCACCCCTAATAATTTGATGCGTTCCATAACATCTTCCCAGAATAAGCGAACGATGACATTTCTTACGACACGGCCATCATGTCCTTCTTGCATTGCCCTGGACATGCACATCCTACAGGAAAGCCAGAATTAACATCTATTTATGTTATAAATTGTGTTGGCATATATACTAACCATACATGAAGTTCAGTGATGAGGAACCATGAGAAAAATGTGTCTGATAATGCGCAAACTAGACCAAATAATTTCATTAACATTAGAAAATATAGACAGATTCAATAATACAAATTTTATAATTTAATATTAGATATATTTCAGAAGTACGTTTGGTAAATTCCTGCAGATTAATTTCGTCTACACATTTTTCATACAGATTTAAACCACCCAAACGAAGAGTCTGTAAGGAAAAAATGTGAGCGGTTAAATAAGTGTAAAATAAGCAAGTATTTATTAGTTGTATGAGGATATAACTGCATAAATGTGTTTTTAAATAATGTTGAAGTTGGTGGTCTGTTTCTGTGCAACTTTATTGCGAAGGTACTGTTGCCTCGCAATATGTAATGTATAGCACCGTGTTTTCGAATAGCCCCGAGAGCAATAAAGTTGCAGACCATCGATTTCTACGCAAGATAGTTGCGCAAGTTTAGTTTATTAAATTTAAAGGGAAATTTAAATGTATAGGGCAATTGCAAGTGGTCTTGCTGGCATGATTATGTACGAGAATTATCCCCAGGTGTCAGACACAATGGTTTTTATCATATTACAATGACAATACAAGGAATTATAATTTTTAATCCGTTTGTATACATGTATTTGTATGCAATTATGACACTTACTCCAGTGGGATACTGAGTTTTCCGTCGAAAACTTTTCAGCCATCTTACTATAAAATTACCAGAATCGGTAGTCGTATCGGCGAATCTATAGATACTCTATTATTACAGAAAGAAAACGTGATGGTTGAAATTTACATGAATTTTACAAGTAGAAAAACGCGAGTGATCATTCTCAAGCAACTTAATTGTAAGGGATCGGTTGTCGTGCAATACAGATGCAACATCACAGTTGTTCTCTTACGTGACACGCAACGAATTCTTGCAAAGCAACCGATTTCGTGCAAGAAAGTTGCGGAAGACTGATCGCGAGCATCTTTGGGATTACGTTTGAAGTAGATAGTTTTCCTGTTGTGATAATGAAATTAATTGGTCGTTGAAGCGATTGCCATTTCAAATAACCCAAATGAGAACGGTTATTTGTAATTATTCCAAATTTTACAGCAGAACTTGAAATGGAGCGACCGAAGTTCATTTCAATCGTTTTCAAGCGGTACTTGTACTTGGCGCCATCTGGTGGCGCAATATAGAAACTATGAACTGTTTATTCAGCATTCGTGCGTTCTATTTCGAAGGGAAACGTTCATTTAGATGTTTTTGGCTTTTCCAGCCACGAAATTATTTGAGTAATTTTTTGCTGATATGCACGTACCGTATTTAAATTGAGAAAAAATAAATGCATTAATTTATAACATCAAATTTTAATTTGATTCATTGTTTCTTAGAATAAATATTTAGTTTCTTAATTAGTATCCAATGATGTTATAACTTACTACATAGCTGATAATACTAATAAATTTTTGCTATATAAAGTACGTAATTAATGATTTTTTTAAACAACAAATTCGCAGTTTTAATCTTAGAATAGTTTGCACATTAAAAATTGTTGCATATCTCATTTACAGTGACTCATACAAACCTATTCACTGTACTAAAGTGAAATCATTTAGAAATTTGGAAGAAATATATCATTTTGCTTTAAAATTTTATTCAGAATTCATGTTCCAAAAAAATTTTCTTTTCTGGATTACTGAGTAAAAGAATTATTTTAAGATCGCTTATTGACATGGAATTTCAGTAGGAACATGTGGACAAGTGTGGATGAACCATTATTGGAATGTATATGGGGGTTTGAATTTCTTTTGATGTCTGGTGAAGAGCAATGCATAAAGAGCGATGGCCGCCATTTTCTTGCCTCTTGCCCCTGTTTTGTCGCTTTGGGTGATGAACGAGTTGAAGTTATTCGCTGGAAAACAGCCTTTGGCAAACATTTGTCGGCGATTCACAGTGCGAAACGACCTCTGTGTGCTCCCGAACTCCTCCCACAAGAAACAGACTTGTTTTCAGTCGTTGCGAAAGAAATTCTTCGAGATAAAAAGGAAAGAGAGGGAAAAAAAGAGCGAGTTCAAAAAGTAAAAAGATCGTTGGCTCGATGCGGATGTTGTTCACGAAAAGAGCACCGATTTTTCTCACACAAACCTAGTTATAAGAGAGAATCGGTATATGCTTTTCCACTTGAACGCATGTGGGGGAGAAAATACAAATAAATGAAGGAATTTAGTTGGAGAAAAACGCTCGAAAACTGAGAGAAAATATATAAGATGGCGGATGGAACGTGTTCGGGGTCAAAATGGCGGCTGGGAGTCAAAATGGCGGCGTTCGACATCTCAATCGAATTCCCACACGCATCACTAATTACCTTGTTTACTCTTGATTCAATTAGCATTCAATGCAAGTGGGTCTATCGATAACAATAAAAAGGGGAAATGGTTCCTCGTGCTAAATGTATGTACTGCAAAATGAAATTTAAGATGCAAATTAGAGAGTTGTTTTTCAAAATGGCGCATCGAAAAATAATCCAAATATAATATTTTTAATCAAAATTAGACTTTACTATTTGAAAAATCACATTTCTAATGCAGACCTAGGCGCAATTCTCATTAATTTTTGTTACTAAGTGTTATGAAAAACATGTTTAGAAAATATAAATGGAAATCATGGATTTATAAATGTTTAATGACATTTGTTAATAATAATAAAAATCAAATTTAAAATAAATGTAGAGTAGTTTTTTTTAATCGTATGAGTTTTATTTAAATGCATAAATTGAAGCTTGAAATTGATACATGGGCAGGTTATTATAAATATAATTTCTTCACTGGTGTAACAGGACACACTTGAAACTTGATTTTTGAAATTCTTGAATGTGGCAACTTCGTTACTGGAATTACGTGAGTAGAAATGTGATATAGTGTGCTGTAAAATTACTCCACGTGCATTGGTGGAGACGTTTTGGTTTGGAGTTAAATTTAGCCTCCAGTCACGAGACAACATCATAAATTTAACATTTTTTGAAACAATGAAAAATAGTTTGGTCTTTGTTGTGTAATGTAATGCAAAGCTGCAGCAGAATGTTGTTTTTTAATATCTGGAAAGATATTATCTGTCGAAAATATGGGTGTGGCTCTAATAAGCAAAATGTATTAGTACATTGCAATTCGGTACCTTTGTCATTTTACAGCGTATTTAATGTCAAGTATATTAAGCTAGTTAGTGATGTGATGCACACAATAAATAATAGGAAACGTGGAATTATGTATATTTTGAATAATTTATTGCAAAACGGTTCTAAATTTGGGAATGGAGAAGTTGATTTTTATTTTATGGGCTCCCACACACATAAACCTAAAATACCACACTTCATTTATGCTGTCAGTTTGTTGGAGGATTTAACACGATGCCAGACAAGCAGAAAATATTTAGTCACTGACATTAAATAAGCAATAATTCAATGGTTAATCAGGCCGCCATTACGACAGTCAACCCATATTTATACTGATAATTCCGGAGCGACTGATTTATTGGTGACAGGATAGGCTGTTCTTCACTTAAAGGTGAACTGACAAGCATTTGATTGCCACTAATTTAGGAACATTGTCTGAAAATTTGAGGCTATTTGAAGCATTATTGCCACATATATGAATTATTTAGGTTCATATCTGAGTATAGTATATAGTTAGTGGTGTACGTTTTCAGGACACTGTGACACCGTCCTTCCATGACGCCAGGGTGTCCACGTTTTTGTCAAGTTTTTAAAATCAGTTTTGTTAGCGCCAAAAAATGAAGTGTTGAAACGAAATCTCTGTGAAAATTAGTAAAAAAAAGTTTGTAACATATAAATTTGGCGAAATGGCCACGCCCATGCCACACCTCCCATTGGGATTTGCAAGAGTGATTGACAGCGTGTGGAATTTTTTTGTAACTTCAGGTTGTATACTTGATAACCTGTGACAAGTATTTTTGAAATCCGTTACCTAAGGTATGACCATGTCAGTTCTCCTTTAACAATATAATAAATATGAATTCACTATACAAGTCTAACATATTTTAGGGATTTGAGGTGATTAATTAATGGACGATCCCTGGCATTGCAATTAAGCATGCAGACCATCCGTTTGAATAACCGATAACAATTTCGGTTTGAAGTGCACATAATCATGCTAACGTTGCTTATCGACGACCTATTTTTATCTCGGTTGACGGTGGACTGCATATGATCGATCATAATTATGTCCGTGAAACGAACCGAAACGAAAATATAGTGCCAACATTGGTTACAATTTGCGCTAGCACCCCCTCCAACCGTATTTCAAGATGCCCACTTTCCTCGGCATCAAATCAGATTTTCCCGGATTCAAGTCTATAATTTTTTTAAATATCTTTAAAATGGTAAATGATAGCTTTGTTCAGTTTTCACAATTGAATAGGAAGTCATATGGGGGAATACGGAAATCATATCGCACGTGACCTATGACGTCATCTTCAAGGTCATCCGTGTTCTAACTTTTGAACCGTTGAAGATGGGGCACAATTTCGAATTAGGCGCTTGAAGAGCACATCCGATTTAGTTAATCAAAATTAATTTCAGAAAGTTTGGTGCATTTATACTCCGTACAGAAACATTTGAAATGCAGCGATCCAATATGAATGTTGTGCGCTGCAGTGAAGTAACGCCTCGTTTACTAATTGTTTGCTGGTGTGTGGAGTGCAGAGGAAAAGAGCGCGGTTTCGGGGGGAGTGTGGCCATGAAATGTAAGGGCGAGTGACGCTACCGCGAATCGATGAGTAGGATCGCCGTTGCGATTAATTTACAGCGGAACGCGCCACCAATCGATTAGCGATGCCAGTGAAGATGTTCAACGAGCGTGATAATTCCCACAGCGTGTCCTTTTCTTTTTTGTCGTTTTCACTTGTTCGCAAACGCTTTAAAAAGCAAACGCGACGACGTTCGAATGTCTTCGTGCAGCGGCCATCTTGATTGATTAGGATAAAGATAAAAAGTACGTTGTGTTTTCTTCTAGTGGCTCGTCACTGTGATTAATTGGCATTATCTGTTTGTCTTTTTCGCCATTTTAAACTGGGGGTTTTAAGATGATGACAGCATCGAGAGGATTTGATACGGAATAGACCTTTCTCCTCTTCCCCTAATAGAGCTTTTGCAGCACACGTCATACATGACGTCACCCATAGTAAACACGAGGAAACGGCAGGAAACGTGTCCGCCATTTTGGATAGCAACTCAGTACGGCAGGAATACGCTACGAGCTATAAAAATTCCTTCTGTGTTGTCATCGTAAAGCCAGTGAAAAAACTGTTGGTGTTTTCCGAATCCCTAAAGTCCGGGAATGTTTTAGTCCACAAACAAAAGAAATTTCGGTCATTAGGGTCGCGATTTAGCTCGAATTTAGATCGCTTTCCGTCGTTTTCAATGGCAACTCACTGGCGTCTGCTATCCAAAATGGCCGACGGTGCGTGTAGCCACGCCCTAAATTATCACGTGCTGCAAAAGCTCTATAATGCGCATGCGCGCGACGACTCGCCACCTGGTGCAGAAAGCTGAACCATTTAGTGAGGTAGGAGAATCGCGTGTCAATGCATATTTCAATGGTGGGCATATCTATTTTTAGCGATAGGTCATCGGTGTTTAAAATGACAGCTAGGGACATTCAGTTGTTAAAAACATTAAATGGAACAATAATCTTGCAAATCATGCCGATTTTGCTCAATAATTTTAAAATTGAAGATGCTTTTCACGTGATGTAGACGAAGCCAATGTTATTTTAGCTCACTGAAGGGTTGGCGCCGTGCTCACCAGGCGGCGCTGGCGCATTCTGCAAAAGGTCTATTCATCTCTTGTCTATACTCCGTTCAAGCGAGAATACGCATGATGAGGTAGTCGTTTGAGGGTGGAGCATTTATGACGTCACTAGAGTTGTTGACGCCCATTGGTGTCATTTTCTCTTGAACAAGGGTTTCAATTTCAATCGTTGTATCGGGTGTACACTTTTTATAAGCTGGAATGTTTCATGCTAAGTGTGGTCTAGCTGCAATCAATTGGATAACAATTAAATACCACTTTTCACTTGGTTTGTTTACAAGTGAATGGCGGAGGTGTGGCTTCACTGCAGTTGTCCGCTGTCTGGCAGTGAAAATGAACGCGAGTTTCCCGAGGCAAGATGATCAAATAAATGATTAAGATATCGGTTTCGATTACACATTGATGGATGAATGAGCTTTCCCCCTTTTGGCCGAAAGGGGAACTGACCTTGTTGATATGTTGATCAAATCGATTGACACTAATATTATCGGGTCGAGTCAATTTCGTATATATTGACTTGCTCAAAGCAGAAACCCCCATTTAACCTGTAGCTTCCTGCTGCTAAATAACAATCTCCTGATTTAGGAACCGTCATAAATAAATAATATGGTTTTAATGAACCTACAGGCGCTTCAATGTATTGTTTATATTGAAGAAAAATTATTCTCAGGTGCATTTTGAAATTTTCACAACAGAAAATGTGTTGTTTTGTGCAATTCAAAATAATAAATTGCAATTCAGCTATCAAAATTAATTGAAATAAAAGATGGAAATGTGTAGGTGTAATTCCACTTTTGCACCAATTGTATATAGTATGCATTAATAGTACAATTGAAATAAAAGGATTAATATTGGTATACATATATGTATGTTGGAAGTGACACTTTGGTTTGATGTTTGATATAAAAATGCATACAATTAAAAGGTATCAAAAAATAATAAACTTTAAAATAGGGATTACTTACAAAAATAAAAATAAACTACTAAAAATATCAAATTCAAAGACTTGAAGATTGCTAAAACTCTTGAGAAAATGTTTAAGACTTGGGATAATGATAAACTAATGAATGCTAATCATTATAAATTTGCAAAGTCAGTTATTCTCATTATAAAACATAGTTACCCATGTTGACAAATGTTGTCTTATTATAGTATGTCTTGCTCAATTAAAACAAACAATACTGGGAGAAGAGGATAAAAAGGGGCGTGACCTGAAGGCCACGGTTTCTCTGAAACAAACTAGATGTTGCATTTTTATCACTGGAATGATAATATGCTGTCAAGGTTCATTTAGTTATTGGCTGGGTCTTTATATATACCGAGATGTGATGAGTACATTGCAGTGTGATTAATTTGGTGAAAACGGAGCAGGAAAGAATTTATATGAAGCTAATAATTTTGGGTTTAGTACGTATCTCATTGGGACGGGATTATTTCCGCATGAAATGCCAATAAAGTCCTCCTCTTTGCCTTCTCTCTCTCTCGCACGTTGGTAAATAAAAACTCAATCTGCCTGCAAGTTTTAGAGCTCAATGGCTCAGAGAATTGATTTTTGCCATATTTTTTTTATCTTGCCTCTTATAATGCCGTGTCCTTTGCAGAAGCTGCAACTGCAAGTAACGCCCACCTATTGAGTTGGCATTTTGCTTTGGGACGGATGCAATGGCTCTACGAATAAAGGAAAAAAAAAAACACCACTCCAACTGCAAAGAGATGATGAAAATTGCTGGTGAGATTGGAAATGATGTTATTAATATTATGTAGTAGTAGTCGAAAAATGAATGCGGAACTTCCTATACATGCAAAAAAAGGCTCCTCCCCCTTGCAATGTTCCCAACCCACAAAAATGACGCAAATCCAAATGTGGAGATATTAAAAAATAGATGACAACGACACACGATGCAAAAATTATTGATTTTCTACGTTTTGTGAGCTAGTGATGCAAAGCCACTTAAGCCATTCAGAAAGCATCATAGGTCAGGGAGAATGCAGTATTTATGTCATTAGTAAATAAATTTAGAGAATATTACATCGGCTGAATTAAACTGAGTTGCAGGTGTATACTGATAGTTAAAAATACAAGTGTATTGTATTCAAAATGATGTTTTATGTAGTCAAAATAAAACTTTAATAATATATTAAACCACAACATGGAATATTATATTTTCTCTGTTGAATGATAATAAATAAGGGAATTTTGTTGTGGGAAATGGGGGATATATCTTGTAATATTTTTTTAAATTAATTAAAATGATATTGTTTATCAATGGTTTTATACTAGTAGGAGACACGATCATTATAATGGGGTTTGATAAATAGTGGTAACATAATTATTGGTGGACCCCTAAAACTTTTACAGTTTCGGTTTCCTGTGAAGGTTTGGTATATTTGTGTGTGTGTGTGTGTATAGGTGATATCTCATTTGTAAAATGTGACGTGTCAGTTGTTAGGAAGACTTCAATTAGCGTTTTGCAGGCTGAGTGAACATCGATGTGGAGCTCAACATCTAATGTATAAGTATATAATGAGGATTTATTAAAAAGGGAACAAGTCTTCAGCTTCCATTGTATTCAGTGTTAATCCCGTCTGCTGTTCACAAAGAAATTTGCCTCCATTCTCAAGTGGATTTTCGCTTTCAAATAGGGGATTAAGTACGAGATGCTATCATAATACTTTCCATTATATTAGTGACTTAAATGTACATTTGTAGAATTATATATTTATACTACTGTTCTATACGTTATACAGAACGATATTGGGAAATATCTGAGAAGGAAAACAGTAATAAGTTATTTTGGGTGATGATAAATTGGAAATCGAAATAGGATCGTTTATTATTTATGCTTTGCAAAAAGTAACAAGTACAGTGGTAGCTAATTGGGGCGGTTATCAGTTACAGTAAACAGTGACGTCATCTTGTAAAACACCAAAAAAATGAATGACTGTACGCCATTTGCAAATAGCACTTATATTTGCCGCATGAGTCATAAATCTATATGAAGCAAGAAAAATACTAAAACACATGGGTCTAATAGTAATTAGCAAACTTATTTAAAAAACAAACAAACAAAAGACTACTTTACATTTTAAACGAGTTATTTTAACGGAAGAAAACTAATAATTTATCTAATTTAGGAGTTTTATTTTACTATTTTTTAGGATTTAATAATATATTATACGAAGATTATACCCGCCGTGTAAATATTGTATTTTAAATTTAATATATGAATTCGTATTGTGCAATATTTTCCGAATATTCCATAGCTGTACATCAGTCCAGATTTTGAATGCAAATTAGGTTTATGCGTTGAATTAAATGAGGTGATGTTATTAGTGGCCCTTGCTCCGAGGGGTTCATTTATTCAAATACATAGTATATATTCACACACCACGTGACGTATGTTGTCAGTTTAGGGTTCAAGCAAACTTTGTTTTGCAAGCAACCTTGTTTAGTAATTGCAACACGTGGCTTTAAAAATATGGTTGACATAAAAAACAACTGATTGGATTTTTACTTTAATTATTTAAATTTATATTTACTATACTGAACTGAATTAATTTGTAAATATGCAGTTTCAGATATCAAATTGTTTACTTTTGTTTTATACAAATTTAATGCTTATTTTTAAAATTGCTAATTCAATTTTTAATTATTTTATTTACATTTTGACAGTAAATAAAATGTATAAAACCATAATAAAAAGTTTAGACAACTTGCAGCATATGTGAGAGAATGTTTGGCTAAAATTAACTAAACTTCTCTGCCCTTCAAGTTTGTTTATGCTGAAGAACGTCGATTATCCGAAAATGAAAAACAAAAACCACTGTATATTTATAACGTCTGCCCTCTAGTGGCAGAATGCAAAATGCCATGTTGGGAAATTAAAAAAAAAGTAGTGGAAAATAACAAAAAAAACAACTGTATAACGTCTGCCCTCTAGTGGCAGAATGTAAAATGTCGGGAAATAAAAAAATATAGTTGAATCAGCGTAGCGGAATTTAAATATCTATGCGTTTCCACTTCATTTTTTTGGCTGGCGAATGAGTGTATTGCGTAAAAAGTCACAGAATTGCAGTTCCATCTTGCGCCACCAGACGGCGCTGCGTGTTCTGCACAAGTGAATTAGGATTGGGACATCGAGTATAACCTGGATTACAGGAAAGTAATCCATAAACTTGCGGTCCGGTGGGTCCCACCCTTTCCCCCCATTGTGCAAGATGGCGGCAATTATTCTCTTGCTTTTTATTGGGCCCATCAACGAATAAAACCACCAGTTCAGTAGCCAGAACGGGGGTTATCTCAATTTCTGTTTTATATTGTCACCGGATCACTCGGGTACACCATTACGTAATAAGAGTACACCGGTGCGTGTGTGTATGATGGGACATGACCCAGGTAAACCAATGAAAAGCCGTCATTAAAGCAAATAAACCAATGAAATTGTGTGTAACAATTTATCGCGGTAACTCGATTGATGAGTAGGAGGATAATGATGCTTCGGTCGCCATAGTGGCCAATCTGCGTCGCAACACTTTTGTACGGCGTCAAATCTTTCGCCATCGACGCTTAGCTCAGCCATGCGATATCGATATCGCCTTTTATATTAATTTCCTTCGCTTTTATCTGCATCCATCACCCCCCGGCTGGTCGCAGTTAAAACCCCGGAGTTTCTGTTTCGGTAAGTGGTGTAATGTGTAATAAGGCGTCGGATGGCGGCGCGTCGATCCTGATCAAACTCCGGATTCTCCCAAAGAATAGGGACAGTGCGCTTGTGCTGTCCGCCATATTTGCATGCAAAACAGCCTTTTATTGTGAAGCGGATCCGAGCGGGGTCTGCGCAAAAATTAACCGTGTTTTGTCGCACGGGAGCGTGTTATTTTGTCATCGCATCTGGATTTTTGACACGGCAGGCGAGGAAGAGGGAGATTATTATTTTGCTCAGGTTAGTTGACGCGCGGCGTAATGAGAAAGTGTTGTGCGATTCTTTTCCGTCGCAACGCTCGTGTTTTTTGAATCGAGCGACGTACGATCGAATCGAACGCGACGTCATTTTTTGGGGAATCTCATCGTGTTTCGTCGCGCATTTCGCTTGCATCCACGTCGCCACGGTTGACATCGCGGTCGGAGGACATGAAACAAGTATGGAAACGTGTACGGTGAGTTGTTTAGGGTGAGAACGGAGCCTAGTGGGAGAAATTGTTTGCGGAGAACCGATGTCGGCGCGCCGTTCGCCGTTCTCGTCTTTGTCCGCCATCTTTGACGCGGTGGCCGCAAACCGCTTTTCTCCCGTTTTTCTCCCATTCTCGCAGCGGTTTGCCCCGAAATTTTCAACTGCGTCTCAAACGGCGAGCATCGTGCTAAAATTATCGGATCGCCCGGAAAAGAATCCCGATATGGGGAAAATTGAACGTGTCCGTGCGAAGAAGTAAACAAGAAGGAAGAAACGGGTTTGCGGATTTAGGCCTAATGCGAGCAACCGAGTGATTCGATAGAAATGCAGCTACGTAAAAATGGAGGATGACGAGACGGAGAAGGAGCATTTAGGACTAGTTTTGGCGGTGACCCGATTTGTACGATCCGTTATTTGTTTTAAATTTATTGTCGATATTTTCTGTCGTAGTGTGATGATGTGGAGATTTAGGCCTAACTGGTGTATTGCTGCTGGACTGGGATTGAGAGGAAAGTGGCAGTGTGTGTAAATGGAGGCAGAGGGAAAGAAAAAGCAGTAGTTTCGGTAGCTCGTTTTGTCGATTTTATATTCGTCCAAGATTTTATGGATTCGTTGGTCATTGAATTAATTAAAGGTGGTTTCAGTTTGGTATGTTAGGCCTAACTGAAAAGTTTCTGGATTGTCAATTGCATGGAAATGGGACTGGAAATTACAGTAACAGGAGAACCAAAAATTGTAACTCAAATTCCTCCATCCAAAATATTTTGATACAATTTTTAGAATTGATAGAAGCTAGAAGTGAAAGAAATAATCATTGATATCATTAGGAAACTTCAAGGCAGTGTCATGTTAAAATGTTTGTTTGTTTATGATTTTAATTGGATATATTTTTGTGTTATGTGACAGTATATTTTGATATAAAACAAGAACAAACTATGGTTGATATTTGCCTAAATATAATGACAGTGAAGGTGACCTGTTGAAATAGATTTGGGAATTTGATAAAAGTTGAAAACTGTGGCAACGTTGTGAAGTTTTAAGACGAAATGTTGAATCAATGCAATTTTCATAGTGTGTTCAAAAATACACAAACTGGTGGATTAAATATGAAATTCTTGAAACTTGGCACTAATTTTGAATGTTCAGCTGGAGGAGGAAAAGGGATAGGAAATGTTTATTTTTCTCGCCAAATCCTGGGTTTTTATCTGCTCGAAGATTCGTACCGAAATGGAAGCTGTGGAATAGAAATGAGACTTTAGAAACAAGCTGTACTTTTTCCCCAAAAATCCAGAGGAAACTCCACGTGGCAGTATAAAAATAGAAGATCATCTGATGAGAAAGAAGAAAGCATGCTGAAGAAATTCTGTTTTCAAAATTAATCCGAAACATGAGCTGCAAAATTAATGCAATCTGCATTGGTACAACATTAACATTGTTCAGGAAAGTAAATGCGCACTAATTGTTTTTTGAAAACCAATCTATTGCAACGTAGTTTTTTGAAACTCCAACCTGAACTAAAAAAAATTGTTGCAGTTTTTTAAAATCATTTTAGTATTACGTACTTTACAGAGAGGCTCAACCGAAATGCCCACGCATTAGTGAACAGTGTTACAACAGAAAAATAGAGGACTAGTTTTTAGTTTTGTTAAGCTGTTGCATTTTGATCGGTGTTTTGATTTTTTGTTGCTCTTCTTTTTTCTTCCTCCTAGGTGTGCAGCAGACGTTGGTTTCTTTAAACAAGTTGAGGAAGAAGACAAGCTTTCGGCCTACATGCTGACATCAGCCTAGTATGTGAAACGCCGCAATGAATCCAAGGGCCTAGGCCGAAGGCCCTAGGTGGAAAAGCAGCAGCGACATCAGTCGGTTACATTCATTCATAAGGTGAGGACAAAAACAAAAAAGTGCATGATCGCAGAAGAAGGGCCGTCAGGCGTTTGCCAACGCCGGGCCGTGGTGGTACCATGAAAGGCGAGGGGACATTTACCCGGATGACCCCTGGTTCCGGCGCGGTTCCAGGATCCTCATCGGGTCCTGGACGTGTTTCGACTCCTCCGCCCGCAGGGACCCTGACCGTGCAAACCGGTGGTGGCTCTTCGACGAGCAGCGGCGGTGGAAGTGGAGGAGGAGGTCTGGGCAACCCGACGTACACCAAGTGGCTGCTGGAGGCGATCCGAAAGATAAAGCATCAGAAGCAGAGGCCTTCGGTGGACAGGATCTGCAACGCGGTCCGACAGAACCACAAGGTTAGCAAGGACTCGATCGTGGAGCAGCTGGAGCTTGCGGTGCTGGACGGCGCGGTGCTCCAAGTGTTCAACAAGGGCATGTGCTCTTACAAGGACCCCGAGCAGGTGGCTACAGGTTCGACGACCAACGCCTCCATGTCGTCCCCTTCGCCGTCGTCTTCTTCGTCGACGTCTTCGTCGCCGCAGATCGCGAAACCCAACGGCAGCGTCTGCTCCTCCGGTGCTGCTTCTGGCGGTTCGACCGCTTTGGACAGGGAGTTCAGCAGGCGAACAGGTGCGAACACTGGTGAAGGTGATGAGGAGGATGATGATGGGGAGGAGGAAGAAGATGAGGAGGAGGAGGAGGATGATGATGGGGAGGAGGAGGATGAGGAGGACAGCAAGGTGGCAACTGCAGTACCGACGCAGCCGGCTCCCAGTGCTGCGGCAGCAAAAGTTAACACCGTTAGCAGTATCAAAGTGATGCGGCTGACGAGAGCCAGCGACCTGACTTCGCTGGTTCTCGACGGGCTGACGGACTTGGCCGAAATGGGTGGCTCTTCCGCAAGGACCCTTGAGAAGTACATTCGGCAGAGGGCCGGCGTCGAGTTGGCCCCCGGCGCGGACCTCACGCAGCAGTTGAGGGTGGCGTTGAGGAGGTCGGCCGAGAAAGGGCAGGTGGTGCAGGATGGGAGGCTCTACAAGTTGCCTTCAAGCTCCTCCTCTTCCTCTACAATAACCCCATCTTCTGCCGGTGGCAGCAGCAAGGAAAAGGACAGAGGAAGGGGTAAAGGGAAAGGAAAGGGCTTGGTGGCAGGCACCGATGCGGAGGAAGAAGACGGAGAGGATGGTGGCGGTGAGAAAGCTGATGGCAGGAAGAGACACGTGACAGCAGTGGCCGGGTCCAGGAACGGAGTAGATGGAAACGGGTGCGGAGCGAGGGCCAAGACGGAGGCTTGCTGCGACAGACGGTCCCTAAAGGTATTCCAAAACTTTGTGTGATGTCATTTTCATTGATTATTCATGTGCCGTTTCGGTTGTGTGTTGCGCAATCGGCGGTTGCCACGTGCTCAGAGCTCCACGTGCTGTGTGGTACGTGTAGTGTGTTAGGTTGGAGATTGGGGGAAGTGGGTAAGACGGGTTGTGGGTGGGTGGGAACAGCTACATTTCACACACAATGTGCGTGTGTGTGTGTGGAGTAAGTATACGGCAGTGTCGTTTATGCAAGATTTATGGAAGGATTACGTGGGGGCCTGCCTGCATTTTTTTCATCTGTCAGGACATGTGTGTTGACATATTGTGTGAAGTACATGAGCCTCGAAGTACAAACCCTCCTACCACTAAAAGTGCTGAAATAGAAATCAATGTATTGGAAGTAAAAACTGACCTACCCAAACAGAACACAAAGTTTGTTTCATGACACTGTAGTATATTACTATTATTAGTAGTTTTGTACGTTTTTATGAATGAAAGTGGAGATTTTGTAGTGTAAACTCCTCATGATAAACCATTTTTCCATACTAATATCGTAAATATCGATGTTAGGGAACAGAAGGTTTCAAAAACTTAATTATATTGTCAGATTTACTGAGCGGTTCAATTTATATTTTGTGGCATTTTTAGATAAAGATCGGTTAATTAATAATACTACAGGATAATAAATCGATTCATAAGAATTATTATTTTTTTTTTCTGGGCATGGTCCAATAGTATATTTTTATGTGGGGGGAAGTATATGTTGTAAGTTGTGAAAAACATCCCATTGAAACAATATGTTTTGAGTATCTGAAAAATAAGTTATTTTGAGCCTGTGCTGTTATTGGTGATATCTGTTTATGAAGTTATTTTGGGAAATGACTGAAGAGAATTCTCTGGTGTACGTCGTTTGGTTTGAGGAAGCAACATGAATCTGAAATGTTTTTTTTTCTTCTTGAAAGAGGATCATCAAGTTTGACTTTTTGCCAAAGTAATGTGCTGAATTGTTAGTGTTGAGAATGTCGCAGGCAGGAAAAGGTCAACACCGAATTTCATTATGATCTTTTTATTTATTTCTTTCGGAACACGTCATGACCTTATTTTGCAGTGTTGGTACATGACAATTTGATGGTGTTGTTCAGTTGTCTACAGCAACCACATAAAAAAATATTAAGTAGGCCTAACTTTGGTGATCATGTCACTAGCTGACATCCAGAATCATGTTGATTTTTTCCCCTTTACATTGTAGGATACAATCAAAGGCTTTGATGCAATAACCCAGTTAATTTGTTAATTTTATTTGTACTAGGTATATTTTTTATACAATGTATTTTTACAGTCAAATGTTTAATTTCCCTTATAATAATTTAGTGGTCCCTTTTGAATATTTTTATAAGTTACTTTAAAAATTGTAAAGGGAGAAGAACTTTTTGACTATTTTACTTAACTGTATTTTAATTCGTTTGGTGAGCAGTTTTATTTATCCAGTTGAATTGAAGGTGTTGCCCAGATGAAGAACATTGCATTCAGAAGTACTATTTGGCAGTTTGAGCCACGCCCTTAAATTAGGAAAAAGTTAACAAGGAGGAGGAAAAGTTTCACAAATTTTGGGTTGGAAACAATAGTAGCAGGAGAAGTTGCTTTTTTGTTCTGTCAGATTTTAAGTTGCTGTTTGTATTAGTAGCTGGATTTTCCACATTTGAACTTGTCACGTTTACACAAAATTGCATTTTTGCTGTTACGCATGATGACTCCTCATGCTGCAGTGTAAAAACAAGTAAAAATGCCTGCATTTTTTTGTTCTGTTGAAACATTGCAAACATATTGTTGAAGAAGAAAAAAAGCGAAACTTTACAGCATTCTCATTGGTCATTGTATTATAAATGATCTTCTCATGTAATTAGTTTTGTGTGCAAATAGTGGTAATGTTTTTAATGGGTAAATAGTTTAGATAAATAGTTTGTTGGAATTAATTCAGTGGGATTTTTTTCCCCCATAACACATGATTACTTTTGTGAACATAAGGAAATTGAAATATACTTTTAAGCCTTGCTTTTAAGGAAAAAGTTAAATTCACCACCCACTCCTTGTCCAGTTTGTTGATTTTTGAGTTTCCCCTTGTAACAACTTATTTGACATGATAATCTTAAAAGTAATGTATGCTTGTGAAATGTTTTTCTTGAACTTTTTCCAGACAACTCTTAAGTTTTTTCTGTGCTCGACTTCCTAGAGTAATAAATGGGAAATAATTTAACTAGATGAGCTTTCTGTCTCTCTACATGTGGCAAAATAGGGCAAGTGAAAACAAAAAGGAATCTTGTATGATTAAACTGTCAAATGTTTTCTTTTTTATTTAGCCCACCTGTTTGTTGGATTTTATTCTGATTCAGCATTCATGATTATAATTATAAACTGGGAGGAGTTTTGAATTTGTTAGTTTTATGTGAAGAAATTCTGGCACTGTGACAACATTTTCATTGCAAATCGCTATTTTGTGGGACATGTTTCCTGAAACTTTTTATAATTATATAATTAGAAGTCAATTGACCATATGACAAAGTACTATGCTACTTGTTCAACACCTGGTGAAATGTTTTCTTTAAATATACTAAGTGGATAATATGTGTTCTAGCAGTTAATCTGAAAATCAAAAGAGATTTCCAACGTTATTATATGCAATTAATTTGTTTTGGCTAAATAATTGAACAAGGAATACAACTTTATTTGCCTGCCCATGTGTTAGTTTAGGTGTTTGGATATCGGTACTAATTGGAGTACATTTGCATGTTGCATGCAACTGTCATGTCTTTTTTTGGTTGTACTGTATAAAAGAAATGCAGTACAACAAGCATGTTGTTCTCTGTCTGTATTCATTTCGACAAATGATGAATAGTGATTACATACTTCACAGTGCACGCAATTCATGAGAGATTATGAATAATTTGGTTTATGGTGTTGAGCTGGTTTCACTATGGTATCAGATAAAGTAAATAATGACAGAGATAATTCAAACAAATTGTGATTTTCAATCCAATCTGGGCCAAGTTGATTTAACTTGATTGTTAGTGGGACATTAGATAACAGTAAAACAAAATAACGTTTAATAATTAATTTATTATGTATGTACAACACTAACGAAAAGTTCAACAATTCACTTGGTTAGTTTTTGAGTTATTGAATGTAAATACAAGTAATTGAAAGCTATTTTAAAAGTAATTTAATGATAATTTAGGATGAAAGTAACAGCAACAGTGATATTTTGTGATAATGTCATGTACAATGAAGCTATTTTTATTAATTCCTGGACAATTAAATTTCATGGAACTTTACATTTTAAATGTGGTAGATGCCCTGCATTACTTTTGCATTGCCTCTTGGCTAATCCACCAGTAATGTTTAGTAAGAGAAAATTAAATGGAAAATGTGTCATTAATATTATTACAAAATGCGATGGAAAATATAAGTATATGTACATAATCTCTTCCAAATATGGCTGCCACGATAGTTTTTCCTTTTTCTTTTCATGGTTCAAGTATTTTGAACCTGTTGAAATGGGGATGAATAACTAAGTGAGACTCTGCAGTGTAACGAGAATAAAATGAAAAGTAAGCAGGGTGGTGGTTGGTGTAGTGTTGACTTTTTATGGCCCAGAGTCGAGTGATTTTTGTCTCTCTCTTTTTTGACTTTTCCTCAAAGCTGTTGCCATCTTTTTTTCTCCGCCATTGCACTGCACTGCAAACGATTGCCTTCAAACAAGTTAGCTGTTGTTATAGATGAGCCTACTTGAATCTGTTGCTGTGTTTAGTATTTGGCCATGCAGAATGCTTTGTAATTTAACTGTTGAAACTTTCAAGGTGTTTGCATATGTACCATCTAGTGTAAATATTAAATTTATGGAGAATGCCAGGTCCAGCTATCAGGCAACATGTTTACAACTGGATTTTTTTGTCAACCATTTTGTTGAACATTCTCATCTATATATGGGCGATATGGGATGGTATTTTGCTAATTTTAAAGGGCGAAGACAAATCGAGAAATAAAACAACTTGCCATAATGCTTTTTAAATAACTTTTAAGACAATTATTACTGTTGCATGTACATGCTTCAAATTTGAAGTACATTGTGATTCATTAATATACCTTTGCATTTTATTAACATTAATGTTTGAATCGTTAAATTTTTATTACAGTTGTGTTTGATTAATGTATTTTGCACATGAGTTAAAGTGCATTGGTTTACTTAATACTAATTACTGTTTGATCCGTTTAATTTGTTTCAGAATTAATATAAAGTAAATTTGTGTTGCTCAATAACGTTTATAGCACTTGATTTATCAATTATGTGAAACTGATCCAAAACGATCAGTTTCCTATGTGTTGCAATTAAGTGGATTTCACTGCATTCATAAAAGTATTGGATTTGATGGGATATTAATAATCAGACAGTAAACTCTGTAATATTTCCGGAATCAAAATGTGTTTTGAATACATGTTTGTGTCTGTGCTGTTGAGGAAATCGATAATGGAGGAACTGCGTGCATTTGTTGTTTTCGTTGCGATTATCGATTGCAGCACATCACAACAATTTAAGTGAGATTGACTTTGTTATCCTCCTGTGAAGGTGATAAAAGAGAAAACCCGGAAGGCAGTGTGCATTTTAATCGCATTTTAAAATCACTAACTAGCCATTAAGGCACAATGTTTTTAAAATCAGCAATTTATAAGTAATAATAATTTGGATTGGGTTTTTAAACTAATCATCTGGTACAGAGAAAGAATATTGAAATTTTGTTATCATTGTATTGGTTGAAGTTGAATGCAGCCATTGTAATGGCTTTGTTTACAATTGTCATCTGGGTTATTTATTGTCCATATGTTTTCCGAAGATTGTTTTTATTTTTTATATGTCAGATGGCCCTCCAAAATTCCCTCCATAACCACAACTTTATTTTATAGACCGTTTGGGTTTGGTTTGTCAATAATAATTTCAATAATAGTGAATTAAATCGTTGTTCGGTTTACATTAGAGTTTTGTAACCAATCATGGTAAATGTGGCCAATAACTGGGTAAGAGGAACATGACCATAACTGAAACAAATAGCCAGTAGTTAATTTTTGTGGGTCTTCATTTTACATTTAGAAACAACCTAGTGAAATGCTTACACCATTTTATGTGCAATAAAATAAAATAAAAAGTGCTGACCTTTTAATATAGGGTTGTTTCTATAAAAGTTTTGGGCTGTTTTGCCAACCATGACAATAAATAGAGAGGAATTTTTAAACAATTGTTTTTTGTTTGGGAATTTTTATATACACATACTTTTTTTGATATGTTCGTTGCACCTGCCACAATCATTAGGCCTAAACCACTAAACTCTACATACAATGCTTGTGATATAATATAATAAATGCAGACTCGACATATGCATGTGATCTGCTGGCAACTTTGACCTTGTAGATATAAAAATGTGATAAATTACAATGTGTATTTGAATGCAAGTAATTGTCTTTGTCTTTGTGTGTATGCAGTGAATTAGAGCAGTTACAACACTTTTATTGAAATATAAAATATATTGAGACGCAAATTGCGCAAGAAATTTTGAAATACTAGCTGAATAGTAGGTGATGTTGTCAGCAGCAAGAGTCTGTAGAATATCGCAAAGTTTCAAAAATAGCATTGGAATGTATGGCACCAATGCCAATTTCGGATTTTTGCATGTCTGCATCTTGGTCTGCATATGCAATGCAAGCACCTCTAGCATTTTAAAACGCACTTGTGTGGGTCCCATATGCTCACAAAAATCGAGGGACAATTCGTAAAATATGTAGCTTATTTGAGGGGATTAAGGTGGATGTCCCTGTGCGATTCAGTTGCGCCATCTACAGGTCGTTCTTGAGACTTGGACAATTTATGCGTCTGTTTTGAAGAGACGACAGATATGTGAACGTCTTGGTCTGTGTCTGATATCTGAAGCTGCCAACATGTGAAGTTACAGTAACCACTGTTTTTTGCATTTTAACTATACATGTGTAACATGTGAAATAGCATTCTGTTGCCAGAAACTGCCCAAGTTAAAAGTAGTTGCCAGTAGTTGCTCGAAGTGTGATATCACCTGGAGTATAACAATAAGCTGATTTCACTGTTGTTGAAAAACCCTGTGTTCAATGATGATTTTTGTACATAGTTGACACTCTGATCAAGTATAGTGTGTCTCAACTCAAGATTGCACTCATTCCAATGATTGCCATTAATTTATTTCACATAATATTTAGGTCGAATTTTGAAAACATTAATATCAATTAACTTTATTAAGTATTTTCCATCTACTTTGTATAATAAAATGTTCTTTGGTGTAAGGCTTTACTCCATAAAGCAAGAAAACAAGATGGAATTACTGCAACCTTGAGTTGAGACGCACTATAGATGATGTAAAATGGAGACTGCCATTAATAGAGAAAAACATCACGTGCAATTTGACTATTAATTTCGCTAATTAACTGGACTGTTTTATAGGAGTAGAACTTTCAGCATTGCGCGCGATGGAAATTATTGGAAAGCGACACGCGGCGTAATCTACAGTCGAAGATGCTCGGTTTGGTTTTTCACATTTTAGGCAAAGTAGTGTAGTAATGAACGGGTTGGTGTTTAAATATATGGCAAATATGTGTTGGCAAGAATGCGGAGATGAAGAAGTTGTGGAAGAAGGTTGTGTTGCGTAAATCGGGTGCTTGTACGAAAGTGGCCAAAAATAGGTGCACCGCTGTCTGTCTCTCTCTATCTCTCACTCTCTCTCTCGATCTAAGTCTCTCTCTAAACTTGGATGTAGATGGTAAGACTGGCGATGCAAATGCAAATTTGTTTTTGCATTTATTCTCTTAACGTCAGGACAAAAGCGGCTTGTGCGGTTTCTGCCGAGGACCTTCGGAAAGCAATCGCGACGGAGTGTACGAAGAGTTGTTAATTTGTTACGACTGTGGGAACGGAGGTACGTTACGCACCATCGAGCCCTTCTTCTAAGTAATTGTTCTCATTTTTTGAAGTTCTACAATCTTCTTGTGTTTGTGTGTGTGTTTTTTGTCGTAGTAACTGTAGTAATTTAAAATTTCTGTGTTGGCGTGTCTCGCGGCGCGGAAGGTGCACGTGTACCAACCGTGTCGGTTTGGTTGGTTGGCTGTAGTTTTGATATGTACATGTGCGAATATTCTTGTGTGGGTTTTAGGACACCCGTCTTGTTTAAAATATACGCCCGAGCTTGCTGCTAAGGTGAAAAAAATGCGGTGGCAGTGTATCAAATGCAAAACATGTCCTCTCTGTGGCAATAGAGACCAGGCAGTACGTTTTGTTTCCTTATTCACCTATAATAGTATATGTTTTACCGATTGAAACACCTTGCTAACTTGAGTTTGCGTGCTTTTTTGATGACGCAGGACCATCAGGTGTACTGCGACTCGTGCGACCGAGGGTTCCACTTGTCGTGTTGTCGCCCACCTCTGACCAAAATGCCAAAAGGTAAAAGCAGTTTATAGTGGGAGTTTGCGATATTGGGAAAGATAGTAGAGGAGAGATTTGTGATGGTTTTGTGTTTTGGAATTTAGGTTCGTGGGTGTGCGGTCTGTGCTGCCAGGCAGATGGTGAGAAGAACACGAAGGAAAGGAAGGGATCTCGTGCCTCCTCCTGTGCCTCGGCACCTGAAGTCTCCAAGAGGCACAAGTCCAAGGGAGACAGCGCAGCGAAAGGATCAAAGTAAGTAAGCACGTTGTGTGGGAAGTTGCGAGATGAAGCGCACACCGTGATGTTGTATCGGCAAACTGACAGTCGTAGCAAATCGAAGCAGGCCCTGGTATTATTATTATTAGGTGGTTTGCGTCCCATGGTGCTGGGAACGAAATGACAGTATTGCTACAATAAATTACGGCGATAAATTTCCAGGATACAATAATGTTGGTGTAGGTGCTTATATAGTGAGGTATATCAAGCGGAGAAATGTAGGCAGCGAGACAGTGATTATTATTGAACCATGTTTGCCCAAAACAATTTCCAATTGAATGTCAAGAACTTGTGCGAAAGAATGTGATAAAATGAAATAAAATTAAAGAAAATTAAATTAGAAATGGGAAGTAGGTGGCAGCACTGATTATGGGGACCTGATAATTGGATTATGCCCATTGAAAGTGATATTATATGAATTCAAAATTAGCACTTTCCTATTTTTTTCTTTATACCTGGTTATGTATATCTGGAAAAGTCATTGAGATATATAACTGGAGTTAAGTGGGATCATATAAAAATATGAATAAGTTCAATTTTGTCCCAATGCACCTGTTCAAGTTTAACAGGAAAACCTTGAAATGTGTTTTCAGGAAATGCCGTTTATCTTTTACATTGAACATAGTTTAATAAAAACCTGTAGTTGGCATAGATTTTGCAATGTGAACCACGAACATTACAGAGAATATCAATTGAATATCGGGATAATAAAATGCCACCTGTTTATCTAAGTTGGGATAATTTCTCTCGGCTTTTCTGGGTTTTGCCATTGTGCGGCAGCCAAAGAACGAACTTGTTTTTCCTCAACACTTGACTTAAAGAAACCCCACTCCGTTATCACTGAACATTTCACTGATGAAAGGGAATTTATTGCTGCATATACAGGATCCAACTTCGTATATGTTTGACAAAGTGCTTATTAGTAAATGTTGAGGACAGCTTTGGAGCAGTTAATTTTTTTACTGTGCTTTTGAATCTTTGAATAGCAGCTGCTTGGTTCTTTGTTTTCCAACTTGTGATAAGGATCGAGTTGCAATGGTTCGTTGAATATAGGGTTGGTAATGTGAAATGTTACGAGTTTTGCAACAAAACCCCTAATTAAGCGATCAAATGGTCCGTAAGCACTGCACGTACATGAAGTATTACAATGGAAAAAAATTGGGAGAATTGCGGCTAGTAGAGCGTCTGTTATTTAAATAGTTCTTCGTAAAAAGCAGGACAAAATGCTGTCATTGTAGCAAATAATGTTGGAGTTATTTATTTATCTTCATAAGACAGGTATGAATTTAGCGTACGGCACTACATCAATGTAGCATTTCTCGGTTGCGGAGGAGAGCACGCAAGTTGGATCGATAGCACCTAATTAAATACTAATAAGGGGGACATCCATAAGTGATGTGGCAAATTAAAGAGTTAATCATGGTGTACATTTTTGTGCTAAATCTCAGGATACAAGATTGTTAAATTGTGACCTTGGGGGGTACTGTTAATACAGGTGAATGCCGTGAGCTGATAGATTGTTTAATGAAAGGGAGGTTGGTTGGCTGGGTACACTCTTAAACAATGGCGGACTGTCAGTGTTGCGAAACCGATGAATGAACGATGGAGTGATGAGTGGGATCGTGGGGGGTGAATTGTCTCCTTTTTTTCTCTGTTTCTCCCGCAGAACGCACAGCACGTCTCAGGTGGTGCACTCGCATCATCACGCCGAAAGAACAAAGTTGCCTACTAGGAAGCAGGAAGAGTTAAGCGCCACCACCAACAACACCACCACCAGTGCGACGTCTGAGGTGGTGCCGGTCCCATGTGCGGGTACAGTTGACCCTAACCGTTTTTATCGTGATGGTGGCCGTGCCGCAAACGGTTTGGCGTGCTCGTCGTCCCAACCCTCGGAGATCTCCTACACCTCGTCCTCCGCGGAGTCGATCCCGCACCTGTTTGACCCGTTGGCATTGCCTAACAAGCCCAAGGGCCTGATCGACGGCCTCTCAAAGTTTTTTACCCCAACCAACAAACGCAAGTCGCGAGTAGCTATATGCTCACTGACGTACCCAATGTCGCCGACGACTACGACGACATCAACAACAACCACGAGTACGACGAAGCAGGCGAGAGGTTCTGCGAAGGATGAAGGCGAGGAGGATGAGGATGAGGAAGAAGAGGAGGAGGATGAAGAAGGAGGCGGAGGAGGAGAAAAGGAGAAAGAGCGAGAAGTAGCGGTACCGAGTGCGAGTGTTGCGGACGCGGCTTTGACTCTGGGATGTTCTTCCGCATCTCTGTTGAAGCAGCCCGGCAGCGGTCAGTTGAAAGGTCTGTTCGATGGCCTGTCGCACCTGTACACCACTCCGGGAGAGACGAGGAAAAGAGGGGCTAACGGGTCGCAGCCGAATTACGCGCCGCCGAAGAGAGCGCGCAAGACCGGAGCGAGCGGCGCGGACGCTGATGATTCGATGACTCCGCAGTCGCCGTGTTCACCGGCGGTGACGGTAACAACGGTTTCGGCACCGGTAGCTGTACCATCAGCTGCATCGACGACCACCGTGACTGCAAGCGCTCCGGTGGCTCCGCTCCTGCCCCCTCCTGCCGCTGCACCAACCGTTGCTGTTGTAACGCGTGCCGGAAGAAATTCAAGGAACAATAGTCCGGCGTCGCCAACTCGGAAAAGGAACTCCAGGGTGCAGTTGACGTCCCCGAAGAGGGCGGCATCACCGCAAGTTGCCTCTGCCGCAATCGTCGCGGAACCGGTTGCCGCGGTCGTGCCGGCGCCGCCGCCGCCACCGACGATCGCGGCCCAAGACGACGGTGAGAAATTAGGTTCGCCGAGATCGCGGCCCGGTTCGGCGATGTCCACGTCATCCGAGTCCTCCGAGTCCTGTTCCTCGTCATCCTCTTCGTCTCCGGCGTCTTCTTCACCGTCTTCGCCGGTGCTGCCGCGGCGCAACCGTAGCAATGACGCGAGCCTGAACAACTTAGCCGGTGGGAAGAAATCGATACGGGGAAGGGCGGTTAGTTCATCTAGGAGTTTGTTTTCATCATCGCAAGCTTCGACCACGTCCACCGCTACCGCTACTTGTACCACTAACACCACCACAATCACCACCACATCTACATCCACCACCACCACTGTCACAGCTTCGGGCTCCTCGGCTTCTTCGTGCAAACTACTACCGTCCATGACCGCAAAGCACGCGACATGCGCATCTACTTCTGCTGGTGCGACATCAACTGTCAGCCCGCTGACCGACGACCAAACTTGCGACAAAGGCAAAAAGAATTCCAAGAGTGGTGGGGGTAAGAAGCTCTGTGCGTTTTCCTTGGCATGGGGCCTTGCTTTCTGTGGGTTCCCAGTTACTCCCCCTCTCTGTAGCGAAAAAGTCGTCTACTCGGTCGGTCAGTCAGTCAGTCAGGTCTATGAGTCGTTTCCCAACGAAAAACCAAAAAAGTTCCTCCAGTGCTGTGCTTTTTTGTCGAGAACACGGACACCGGAGTTTAAAAAAACTTTGAAAAAAAAAAACTTGATCGGCGGTGTTCCGATAAACGTCACGATGCCACTGAAGAGAGGAGGAGGAATGTCATTTGAGTGACGAAGATCTCAAGCTCTTCCTCGATATTTTGCGAAGGGGAAGGAGCTGAATGAGAAAAGCGTCTGAATACTAGTTATTATGTCTCCAGGGATGCCCTCTTCTTGTGGCCCTGTGAAGTGTTGCAAAACTTGGTCTCTTTCGTGCCTTCTTCTGGCGTGTCCATGCCCGTGACATGCCGTGCCTCCAAATGTGCATTTTCTCCACACACACATATATCCATACACGCACACACTGTCCCTCTTTCTATCTCTATCTGTCTCTTGGCTTTCGCTACACACTATTTGCTCGTTTGGCAAGAGGGAGTTTTGCTACAGTTGGTCGGTTCCATCTACTGGAAATTTGCCAGATAATGCGGCAACAGTACATCTGCCGTAACATTCTCACACCGCAACACTAATTGCAATTTCTCTTGAGTTATCTGCCAGCCTGGCAACGAGCTCTTGCTTCCAATAATCTTTACGGTTTCTTTCTCTTTATATTAAAATATAAACACGTCTCTCGTGGATTTTTTTTGGTACGTGTATTCTGTAGAATTGAACACCAAAACCTTGGGTCAAGTCTGTTTTTTTTCCTTCTGTAGTTGTCATGCTTGTTTAAGTGTCTGTCTCTGTATTTTTTTATCAAAACAAAGTTTCTTTTAATCAATTTCAAATTGCACGCAGCACCGGAGTAATTTTGGTTGTTTACACCATCAAATTTCTCCACTTTTCTACCGCAACGGCGTGTTTTATATGTTTAAGTTTTCTCCTTTTGTATCCTCCTCTTTTTAAGTTCGTTAATATTTGTTAATTCAAATAATGTTAAGCAAATTGCAGACAAAAAAGCTTAGTTTATCCTTTCGGCTGTTTGTACGCGGGTGAAAGGCACGACTATTGCTGTGATAGTGGACCGTATCTCGTTGCAGGAAGCTCTTCGTCGTCTTCGGCTAAACAACTTCTGCCACCAGGGGTTGGCGAGAAGGATTTTGATGTTTTCAAGAGAGCGCAAGAAAAGGCGTTGCAGGTTAGGTCTCATCCGCAAGACGTTTACTTTACTTTTGTACGAAGAAGAGATGTAAACGTGCAATTTTATGGTTGCAGAGCATGCTTCAAGCTCTGAACGTCCCGGTGGAGACACCGCAGCAGCCGTCTCCGCACAACAGGTGTCCCGCAGCCATCGAGTTCGGGGAGTACGACATCCAGACGTGGTATTCGTCGCCGTACCCTCAGGAGTACGCGAGGCATGTGTATCAAATGTTTGTTTCATTTGCAAACCAGTGGTATAGTAGGTAAAATACCTGTGTTTATGTGTTAGCTTGTTCTCCAGATTGCCAAAGTTGTTTCTGTGCGAGTTTTGCCTAAAGTACATGAAAAGCAAGAGCATCCTGCTGCGACACATGGTAAGAGACTAAATACAAGTTATCGTTTCATGGTCACATCATGGAAACTGCCTTCTAATGGAGAGGGAGGGAGAAAATACACGTAGTATATGATATTGAGATCGGTGCTGTTTCATTTCTGTTCGCAGAAAAAATGCGCGTGGACCCATCCGCCGGCTACGGAGATTTACCGGAAGGGGAACTTGTCCGTCTTCGAGGTGGATGGCAACGTGAACAAAATATATTGCCAAAATCTGTGTTTGCTAGCGAAGCTCTTCCTTGACCACAAAACTTTGTACTACGACGTGGAGCCGTTTCTGTTTTACGTGCTTACGAAGAACGATCGGAAGGGTTGTCATCTGGTTGGGTACTTCTCAAAGGCAGGGCCATTTACCTTGTGATATTATATGGTATGTTGGGAAGTGAATAACACCGATTCTGTTATTGTAGGAGAAACATTGCCAGCAGCGCTACAACGTGTCGTGTATCATGACTATGCCGCAGTACCAGCGTCAAGGCTACGGAAGATTTTTGATAGATTTCAGTACGTTGGTAATTTTGGGATTGGTCCGAGACTTGTGGTACTACATTTACTTGAATTTGTAGGCTACTTGCTGTCGAGGAAAGAAGGATTACCGGGAACTCCTGAGAAACCTCTGTCTGACCTTGGGCGAGTTAGTTATAATTCCTACTGGAAAAGTGTGATTTTGGAATATTTGCACAAGATTGACGGGAAACGAATCGCCATTCAGGGTTGGTAACGTGCATGTCACGCTGTAGTATGCTAACTCGCAAATTCTGTTCAAATAATATGTAAAGCTTGATGGATTTTTAATGCGCGACTGTTACTTTCAGATATAACAAAATCTACCGGTATGTGTCCGCATGACATTGCGGCAACCTTACAGATTCTCAATATGATGACCAAGAAGGATGGAAGGTAAATTAGGCATTGGAAATATCGCTCTGTCGCTAGATGTTACTCCAGATTTAATTTCTGGAGCCTTCGGTTAAAATTGTTTGTGTTGTTGACCATGTACGTACGGTCTTCTATTAGGTTTTTGATAAAAGTTAACAAGAAAATGGTGGAAGACCACGTTAGCAAGTTACAGACTGGGAAGGAAAGGAGGATCGAATTGGATCCTGACTGTCTGAGGTGGACACCACTGATTACGAATCAAGGAGCGACTGATGATGAGGAAATGGTTGATGAGCAGGAGGTAGGATTCACGTTTAGAAATTCGCTGCTGTAGTCGAGTTGTGACAAATTTAACAGTGAATGTGAACGCACATTAGGCAAACGCTAGCGGAGCTGGACACCTCCACGCGCCAAATGGCAAAAGTGAGAAATACGAAAGGGATAAGACCATGTTGCAGCCGAGGAAAACCGGCCCGAAGAAAAGGGTTAACAAGCGTGGACAATCTTTGATGGATGTTATCCCAGCAGCCACTCCGTCTACGAGGTTGCCACTGCAAAAACTGTCGGAGGATGAAGCTCCCTGCGAAGTGGAATCCAAAAGATCTAGGATCGACCAAGAAAACAGGAGGAGAAATAGAAAAGAACAACGGAAAGGTTAAAGTGTTTGATTGTAATAAACTAAATTTGCTGGTTATATTCTCCACTTGCGAGGTTTAATTGTGGGTTGTGTTTGTCAATCATGAAATTTTGAGCTTGATGATTGTGAGGACTGCACCCAAATTCCTCTATGCAAGTGCTTAACAATTTATTGCCGCCTGGCAATAAATGCGCTTTTCACCCTTTCACATGTACCATGTACCCTCCTCCTATGCTGTCGTATATTATGGTGACAACCCTTTGGAGCCTGCCACAACTCTCTTGGTACACATTTTACCTAATTAACATGTTCCCCCCAACTGTAAAACCATTAGTCACTGGCGACAGGTAAGGAAGGTTGTGGACTAGTAATTTAAACCACTTGAGCATTTTGCCATTAAATGTGGCCGTTTGGGTGGGTTGAAGGCATGTATACAAATGTGCACTTGCAATTCATCAAATGGGCAGTCAAAATGTCTTTCGATTCATGGATCAAAGAAAATGCCACTTTGTTACTAGATTTTTTGTTGCACAGTTTAATAATTGTGTTATATGTTTGACAATTAGTTATTAGAAATTGAGATGAAATGTTGTGAAGGATTGCTTGATAGCAAAATAGTAAACACATGATTTGAAATGTTTGCATTTTCAGAGAGAGGCCTGGAGAAATTTCCAGATAACTGCTTGAGATCTTCGATGCAGAGGTTCCCCTCCCAAGCCACCGACAAATTGAGCCAGCGTGTGAAAGTTGTTCCAGTTTCCAATCAAATGGCCAACAACCGCGCTGCGCAAGATCACGAAAAGTTCCGAGAGAAGACATCCGTAATGGGAAAGACGAAGCAGTTGGAAAAGAGGTTTTTCTCAAGAAAGGACCAGAAAGGCAAGCGTCTGTGCAAGAAGGCAGAGAGGAGCCGCAGCAACAATCGCCTGGATCGGTACGCGTACCGCAGCGAGAGGCTCATCATGAAGGCGGAGAAGGCGCAGGAACACCAGCGAAGGCCCGAGAAGAGGTTGGCTCCTCAGAAGGCCGAGAAGACCGTTGTCAAACAGAGACCTGCCAATCCTAGGAACTCTTTACCTGCCGG
This sequence comes from Glomeris marginata, assembly GCA_034696005.1. NCBI lineage: Eukaryota > Metazoa > Arthropoda > Diplopoda > Glomerida > Glomeridae > Glomeris > Glomeris marginata. Next base: position 1,895 of record JAQFZQ010000019.1, on the reverse strand, counting down.
CATGGAGCTGCTGGACAGCAACCCGGCTCCGGTGATCCCCGAAGGAACTCGTGCGGTCGTGGAGACCCCGATGATAGAGGAGATTCGAGTGCCGACGCCACCTTGCCCTCAACCTGTACTATGCGAGCCGCTCCGCAAAGATGTCCCCACCAGTGTTCAGTGTGAAGAATCTCAACCTCGGCAGCAGGTGGAAGAAGCGGTGAAGAAGAAGTCGCTGTCCCAGAGCAAGAAAAGGAGACTTCCCATGAAGCGCACGCCGCCGTATCGCAGAGGAAGACCGCCAAAGGTGAGGTTTTCAAGACTGAATTTCAGGAACAATTTTCAGTAGCATTACATTAAAACTCGTCTCTGCTTTCAGGCAAACATAATACCAGATAGATCACCTGGCAATCCAGACTTGAACAGCGATGAAAGCGAAGATGACGATGAGTCGGAAGAAGACTCGGATGAGAAAGAAAGTACACAATCTCCTCCAAAGAAGCAAGTTGATGAGGCTGCTGCAGTTGGCGAGATGAAAATGGCGACGATGGCACCAGTAGAGCAGCTGCCGGAAAAGCCTCGGGAATACGTAAGTAGTGACGATTCGGTAATGATGAGATTTACGCCATGTATTTAATGGCTAATGCAAACGGTTGTTTAATAAATTTGTAATCTGCTTTCAGGTTCTCGCAAATACTGAATCTCATAATCAGAACGAAGCAGAGAAGCCAACCGAAAATGTGGATTTGCAGAGTGGTTTGAAGGAAGAGCGTGCCGTTGACATCCGGCAAGATTCATGCGTGCCCAGCGATGCGAAGAGAATCGAAAACGAGTCCGCTCAGCCGCAAATTGCCACAATGCAGAGTCTTGGTTCTGCATCTGGATCCGGCTCCGGCTCTGGATCTGGTTCCGGTTCCGACGAAGAGTCCGATTCGGATGATTCGTCATCAAATTCAACAGACTCCGACGAGGAGGAGGAGGAATGCAGTGCACGTGTGATCCCTCCATGCCCTCAAGACGGTCCTTTAGAAGAGTCGGTGGCAATAGTGGACACGAGTGACGACGCGATCGAAAAGGTACCCGATATCACTCCCACGATAGCCGTGTGCGGCCCCGCTCCTATGACACCAGTTACGCCGGGAAGTTGTGCCATGCATTCTTTGCCAATGGGACCCATGCAGGGACAAGGACCTCCAAGCAGTCAGTCGTCGTGCTCGGTCGATGACAATGCCCTGATGGGCCAGAACACGCCACCGATGAGTGCCAGCAACCCAGGAATGCCAAGCCCTATGCAAACCGGTTACCCTGATGGTGGCGTGGCCGTTTGCAATCTTGTCGGAGGAACTTCGATTGGAGGCGGTAGCGATGGTGCGAACAACGGAAATGCCACGCAAGGGCAGGATTCCATGAACGCAGTGAGCGATTACCGTGAGTCTCTTTCGCAAGACCTGCAGAGGAATTACGAGCAAATAGACAACAGTGGGTCAACGGATGCAAAGTTGCACCAGGCCGGTGAGATGGCGCAGCGGCAGGCGGACTCGGAAGGCTCATCCAGGCAACCGTCGACTCCGTCATCTTGCGCTGCAGTCGTTACACCCACGACCGCCAGATCTCCATCAGTGAAACCAGGTTCGGGGCAGGCCCAGGAAGTGTCTAACCTCGGGGTTTACACGCCAGAATCTAGCACGAACAGTGTCATGTCAAACAGTGGATTCAATTCGGTGGACATTGATATCACGCACCTTGAGCTAGAGTCCCCAACATCCATAGGGAGCAATGAGATGGCTCCGAATTCTGGCGAAGGACCACCACCTTCACATACTCCTCGAAGCTACCAGGACTGCACTCAGATGTCAAACCAAAGTAATCAACCATCTCCTCAGCAACAACAGCAACAACAACAACAACAACAACAA
>JAQFZQ010000018.1:0-72951 GCA_034696005.1 Glomeris marginata | reverse complement strand
TGACGTAACAAATGACTTGATACCCCCCCTCCCCTGTGTAACAGTCCGTAACAAAATGGTCAGCCCCCCTCCCCCCCCTACTGCGTTATGTAATACTTGAACGGCCCCTAATAAGCTATTCCTTCTCTTATTTATTTTTAAAAATTTCCCTGCATTAAAATCGCATTTAATTCTCTCTTGAAAACAATACCAATTAATTTCACTCAACGTCGTAGTACTTAATTAAATTAAGTTATATTTAGACTCGCCCCCTAAACCTTGACAAAAATTACAACAGCTGTGTTCACTACTCTGGACAAATATCTTATTACGTTCATTTCACGATATTATTCGAGTCACGTGACAAGACGTGTGACCTACATCTAACCTTCAAATCATCTGGCCTTTATTTGTCCCTCTATTCAATCCGTTTTTATTTCAACTATTTCGCAATTTCCAACTACTATTTCTCACTAAATTCCCCATTGAAAACAAACGAACGGACATCGTTGTTTTCAGCGCCACCTATAGCGAAATTCCGGAAACTTTGGCGTATTCCAACCTTGATTCTAACATCATTTTCAATATATTTTCGTAAAAATCTGAATGCACAACGCGCTATTTTTGTTGTGCTATAACAATTACAATAACAAGCTACAGATATACAAGGACGGTATTCAAATTAAAATCGTTCATTGCAAATTTATTAATTCCAAACAAAAAACCAAAAGGATGTGATTTTTATACAGCATAGCGCACAATGGTTAATTTTTCGTATAGCGAACGTTGTACCTTATTTTATTTTTTTCTTTCTCACATGCATTATGTATAAGTATTATGTGCAAAACGTTTTGCAAACTTCTTGAGAAACTAAATCGAGGGGGAAGTTCAAGAATATTACTACTACTATGTACTAGTACACAGCAATATAAACAAAATGGCCGCCATTTTTAGAAGGGAAAAAATCTCACGCACACTCATCAATTTTCACACGCTGCTGAAGAAACAACCTCCACAAACATCATGGTCTACCAATATTTCTCACCATCAGTTCCCTCCAAGGACGGAAATTGTGCTTCTCTTCAAAAAGCAGCACAAGACTTTCAAATAAAATAAAAAACGTTCCTACTGTTCACCTCATTGACACAAGAAACGACGCCATTTTTCCTTTCCGCTAAATAAAACGATAAACAGAAAAACATTTCCTTTTCTTTCCCTAGAAATCCTTTCTATCATCCTGCTTCTTTACGATAAAGTACCATCCATTCGACGATCGTTTCCAATTGTATTTTTTACATACCGATGCGCTACACAACTCATCTCGTGTAAAAAGGGCGCAAGTCTACTTGAACTCTAGCTCCACTTACGACCTTTCCCCGCCATTTTTCTATTCCAATACTTTAAACCAATTTTCTTCCTGTGTAACTCTGCCATCATTCTTCCCTGACTTTCCGGGTCACACATTTGAACCCTATTTCTGTACTTGCAGACAACAAGGTCACGTGACAGGATATAGTTTTACACAAAAGTATAATTGTAATTGAAAACGCTGCAACACGAGCCCAACTAATCTGGATGAAGAAAAATAAAAATCATCATCCAATCACATCCTCGAATTGCACCATCTCTTTTAAAAACATACTTGTAAGAAAAACTCGTTCAATTTTAGAACAAAGTAAACAAAATTACATAGTTATTAAGTGCTGCATCGTTATTAGGAAAGTATAAAGGGGACTGATAAACAAACAAGATGGGGGAATGAACAAAGGAAACGGGGGAATGAAGAGACAAGTGGCATTTTTCAGGTGCAAAATGCCAGATGGTGGCTTTGGGGAGGTCCGAAAGACCTTGAAAGAGGGGCACCACACGACCCTCTGTCCCTCGGGGGGCGAAAAAGAAGGGGAGGGGGGAAAGGAAATAGGGGCGTAGGGGCAAGCTGGCTGCAACAAAAACCCTCCCATTTGGGCGCCATTTTTTTCCCCACTTGCACAATCTGAGGAATGTGGCCAAAGCTGTGCCACATAATAATAATGGCGGTCTTTGGCCGACCAATCGCATCGTCACAAAGGGGGTTGGAAACCTTGGATTGAAACGGCGAGGGTCAAAACTAAAACAGGGAAAAAGGAAACCCAATCTGGCAACGATCATCATGCACCACCAGGCCTTGCTTCGTGTTTGCATCAAAGTTTAGCTCTTTAAAAATAGGAATTCTGTGAGTCAATCAAGTTCTTCTCTAAAGGCATGTATCTGGAAATACACAGTGAAAAATTTGCTCGTCTCTCTTTCTCGTTTTCCTCCCCATCTGTCTTTTTCGTGGAAAGAAACATTAAACCCTCCCCCACCTCCCCGGATGTGGCGTCCGCCATCTTGCTTTCTTTTTCGTTTTCGACCGCGAGAGAAAAAGGGAGAGAGAGAGACCGAGACACAAAAACAAAAATGCTCCCACGGAGAAGTCAATCTTTCAGTCAAATCCTTCTTCCTGTGTCTCCATCTTGCTCGGGAAAATCAAATTCTGGGGTGCGGTATCCGGTCATATAGACCAAGGAAAACATTTCGAGAAACCAAAAATCAAATATGGCGGAGCAAACATTCTAAAATGAAAAACGTTCCATTATGGCGGCGGGTTGCATTTGTATCCATTACTTTTTACCCAAGTTTTTACCAAGAGTTTTTACTAACACACTCCTACACCAAAATATCGTAATTTTTCTATAGTGTAGCTGGTTTGTATTTATCGATGTTATTTTATTTGCCAAACGAGCTGCGATAAAACGTTCAAATCTTATGGTAACCTCTAAACGACCTTCACGGTTATTTTCAATTTCTTCACAGTTACACGTAGTTTCACGTCAAAATCACCTCTTAAATCAATTTTCTTTACAATCGAGTCATGTAAAAAACATGGCTTACTTTACTTGTCAAATCCCACTCCCATTTTAAACAAGGGATGTATAAATTGCTAGCGGCAAGACAAGTACACAGCAACGACCTTTTGACCTTGAGCTCGTATCCAGTTTTCCGTCCAACTTTTATTTTTACATTCCCGTTTTTAAAACGAAGCATATTCTTCTGCCATTTGCACAATACTTATATAAAACCGGATTGATGTCTTGGTATCGTTGTACGACATAAGCCCCCTAATCGTTTACAATCTTCAACAAGATCGGCTTTAAAGCTGAAGTGCGGTTTTGATTTACGAAACCTCGTTATACGAATACTCAAATTTCCCCAGTTTTATTCTAAAATATCAGATTATTCTGACCCACACGGGTTGCATCGACCTACATTTTCGCTGCTTTAAATCTCATTTATAGTCTGTCGAGATAAGCCGTGTTTATATTCAGTGTTTGCTCTTGGTTTGCTCAAGATCCAATGACGCAATCGATTTTCGGTACTGCAATAAAGCTAAGCCGAACGATTAAAATTCAACACTTGAAAAGGGTTCCAGGTAAAATATCAACTCAAATATTACTACAATATCCACCAACGAAGATACAAATCACTGCCAAGCCGCCTTTTCAACGCAAAACGGACAATAACCGCACTCAACATCAAAAAATTGCTGTGATTTTGTTAAAGCCATCGAGGGAAATAGCCATCAAAATACTCACAATTGCAGATTTTCCAGTCGTAATCCCTAGTCAGCAGGAGAGTTTTTAAACGACCACGTAATCCAATCGCAACCGGAGAATAATAAAAAGAGGAGGGGGAAAAAATGATGTTCCAGGAAAAATGTTACCACAGCAACCGAACAAAAAAGGAAATATTCGGTCGGTTTGCGAGTAGCAACAACAAAAAACTGAGGATGGAAGTTAAGTAGGCTTGGCACATAAAACCGGTGAAATCCGGTGATGTAACAAAAAATCCAGGCTGCGATATGGCGAACAAGCGCGGAAAATGTCCAAGGTCGACGGAGAAAAGATGTAACGTCTGTCTTGGACCAAGGTCTGAACGGGACTGAGGAGAAAATGTTGCCAGACTTCGTCACTGGCGTCTCCCTCCAATCGAAAATGTCCGACTGTTGCGCGGCTCTCGCTTCTCGTTATCTCTTTGAACGCATCCATCCGCAGCCTACAGTGGGTGAAAAATTCTCGCCAGGTCACCTTGGTAGATGGCAAGAGGTATAGGTAATTGCTCGAGGGCACCGAGCCGAGCCAAGACCAAAGCCAAGCCAACCTCCAACAACCAACATTTTCAGCCAATTGCTTCAACTGTCGCACTTTGCATTCAAAGTTTGTGGGAGGCAGAAAAAAGGGGGGGGGAGAGAGAGGAGAGAAAAGTGGGCAAATGACCTCGAAAAATTTGCAAACATCACACACCCTGACGTGGCCGACATTCGTTTCTCAATTCGCTCACGGCAACTGTGAAATAATGATACAATAAACAACGCAAAAGCCAGCTTTTCGCCAGTTTCAATTCTCTTTTTTACTCCAGTTTTTTAACAAGGGCGCAAACTCGTACGCGTTTCTATTTAACTTGCGCCCTTTTTAGTTATGTTGTAAACGGGCGCAACTTTTTATTGCTTCTTATACAACTTACACACCCTCCCTCTTCAACGAACAACTCCTCCGCAAATAAACCAATGTATCCCATTCCCGAAACCAGCTGCCGCATAAAAAACACGTTGCACACAACTAAATACAGAAGTCAACCGTGTATTTCGGTGCGCCATCTGGTATCGTAATTCAGAAAACGTGGCAGATTGTTTCTCTAAATTCTGATCGCAATTTAATAATTCATATCCAAGCGGTGTAAATAACGCGTTTACGCAAGAAGGATTTAAGTGCATGCGGGTTTCCGCTCGACTTACGCCCCTCTCGCTTCATCGCCGCGTGCGATATTGTATTTTTAACGAGATTGGATGCGATTTCGGTGCAGGGAAGTAACAAACGATCGTTGTTTATTGTGATTGGGGTGACTGAAGCAAATTGGCGTGACTTCAAAAGCAGTGTGATAATCCTACAGACGTAGACAATGACGTGGAAATTGTGATGCGTCTTGAAATCGATGTAGGACGCGGCGCCAAGATGGCGGCGCAAACAGAACAGAAAACGTTTTGAGAAAACATGCCGGCCAACCCCGGTTGCCTTCAAAATTCACACACCAACCGCAAAATGCACGTGAAACTTTCAAAGTGGTAATGTGGGAGTGAACTTGCACAGTCACCACAAAAGCTTTTTACGAGCGCAATTTGTGCCGGGTCAGAGACGGCGGCCATCTTGAAAGCCAGCTATCCATCCCATAATAAAATCATAAAAAGCAAAGAGAAGTAAAACGAAACAGTAACAAAAATCGCTTTCATAAAAATCTCTGTAATGTCAGTAAGAAATCTGGATTCTGAGATTTCCTGTTTGGGGAAATTTTATATTCAAAAAGTGTCCGCATTATTTTTAAATACAAAATTAACCGTTAACATTTTTAACAAATTCAATCTTTAATCGACAATTAACTGTTTATGTAACTGTAGCATATTTACATTAAAATTAAGACGCAAACATTTTTTCAAACTGTCATATAATTTTGCAATTAACTGTGTAATAATTGCTTATAACTTTAATAAATACAATCTTTAATTAATTACGTTTTTGTTATAAGCATTTTAAAATTCATGGCTGTCTCTGATAGATAAAATAAATATTTCTTTATTTTTTAAATTTAATAATTACAATATTTATATTGTATTTCCTTGAATAGTTAAATGTATTTATTTATTTTACAAAATGTTATTCAGACATTTATTAAAACTGAATTGAATCTATTTTGAGATTAATCCGTTGTTAAATAATTGAGAAAAACAAGAACTTGTTTGGCAGTATATTATATCAAATAAAAAATAAATCGATAAATGTTGGTTCATTTCACCTTGAAAATATATGTGGTAATGAAATGTTCTCTTTCACTAAATAGGCCTATCTGGCACACGCATCACATTGATGGAAGTCAGAAAAGAGAGAAAAAAACCGCCTCCATTTATAGTTACAGCAAGTTATAAATGGGAGAAGTAAAGCTGAACTAATTTCATATCCTGCACCAATGTAATAACAATAATGTTGACTTTTATTGAGCCGTAAAGGGTGCGAGGGCCGACATAACCTTCAAATGTCCTCCAAACAATACATAAAACCCATTGTTGTTGGCACCAGTTTCTCGGTAAATATGAATGAAAAGTGTGGCGAATAAACGAACAGGGGTCAAAAATTGTTGAATTTACATACGAGCACGTTGTTGTTTTTCCTTTTTTTTTTAAACAATTTTCCACGTTTTGTTTTATTTTTTTTTTTTCAGGCCGACATTTTCAGCAAACAAAGCCAATGAACCAAGAGAATCGGTGTTTCATTATTATCATCGACCAAACTAAGAACAGGTGAACGACTCGGTTTCCAGTTATTTTTCACCTCAAATTGCGACCTTTGTTTCTGCGACCAGATTCAAGATTAGGCCATAGTAATAATCTGCAAACATTTTCAGTGTTATGCATGACCGCCAAGAAATAATACAAAAAATTCTCTCACATGAACAATGAAAAAAGGATTATACCACGACAAAATGAAAAATTTGTGGGAAAGTAGAGCCTCTTCTTATTATTTCCCCTCTCCAATGCACAAAAAACTTTAAAATTATTTTCAATCCTTTCTGTTTTTGTTTGTTTACTTGTTGTTTGTTTACTCCTTTTTATTAAAACTTTATATTTAACCGAATTGCGAAACTCTAACCCACACAACAATGGAGACATTGCAACAATGAGATTCTTATAATTGTTGATAACTAGAAAATTGAGATAATGTGTATTTATAGCAATTAAAATCGTCACTTTTAACCTAAGTACGTATTTGACCTGTAATTATATTGAGAAATATCATTGAAATATATAATACCTACTATAAAAAGACTGGTTACACTATTTTCTAATTACAGTATTTTGTTTAAAAGATAAGCAACATTCCCATATTGATCTGGAAATAATTTCTTTTTTAAAACTATTCCAAATAATTACCATTAAATTATTGCATTATATGCATTATTTTGATAAGTTGCAATACAAAAATACCTGTTCTGAATAATGCATTATGGTAAAAACTAAACACCGATACGATTTGCAAAGGAAAAAATAGTAAACAAAAAATGCAGAATGCAATAACAATAAAAGTTAAAGTAGAAAGAATGCAGTGCTTTTCAAACCATGGAAATGAAATGTAGTTTCTCATACCACCCTTGAAGTGGGAATGAAAAAGAAAAAACATTATTGGAGTGGAAAACGCAATTTTCAAAATTGAACACTGAAAACCGTAAAAAAAAGAAAAAGTAATAAAAAATAATGCGCAATCATTGTCCCAAAATGGCAATAACCCCGCTGAAAATATAGACAGACAGCCACGTGTTTCGAAATATAAAATTTCATTTGACACACCCATTGACCCTACTTTCAAAAAGATTGGGGATGGGGTGAAAAGGCACAAGAAGAAGAAAAAAATATAATAATGGCAATAATCATAAACGAGTTTCGGCAAAAATTCTTTCCATCCCCCACAAGCAAAATTACTAAGAGTGAAAGTAATTTCTCAAACGGCGTGCCATACTGAATTACAATTTACGTCACGAAGACAAAAACCCACCACATATGATGAATAAAAGAATTTCCAAATTACTGTGATTAATCACTTACGAATTCGTAAAAAACATAGTTCAACCTCTACTTCTACCCAAAACTGAAATTATTTTCTCACTTCCTATATTTATTTTCTGCATTCATCGAATGAGATATTACATTGCTAAAACCACAGCGTTTTCGTTGCGCCATCTACTAGCAAAGATTGAAAACGCATTTGATTTCCACATAAAAAGCAATATTATTTTGTTATCTATATGCAGTTGTGGAATAAGGATATTATATTGGTGTTTTATATTCCTGCGTACAAGCACATAATTCTTTTCACGTTCTAATTACGGAAGAAAATGCGGAGGAAAGTTTATGACGGCGTGCCATAGCTCGTTTGAGCGATGTGTTGCCTGACTTCCCGTTGACCTTTCTCCCCTACTGGAATAATTTTTGCGCCTTTGTCATCGATTCGCGGACGGTGACCTCTGAATTTCGGCGAAACCATTTCGCCGAGACGAAACGAGCGAATCGCCGTAAAAGCTTTCGAAAAACTGGCACATTTCCCGACTCAATTAAATTGTGATGGCGCGTTTCAACGAGCGTTTCAAGCGGCGGAAAACGTTCCAAAATGGCCGCCGTCATCCACCCACTCGGCGCGCATTTAGGCCTAAATCGCAAATTCAGCCCCATGGTTTCCAACCCACACTTGCTATAATTTTCAAATGCACCAACGTTATCGTTTCCCCACTCAACAATTTCACAAATACCGAAGCTATTTTCAATGGATTGACAAAAATAAAAACAGAATTGCAAAACAACTTGATTTTGTAATAAACGTCTTTCACATGTTTGCCCTCCATTTTCTTCCTTTTAAAGGTGAACTGACAGTGTTTTGTAACACCCCATGATATTCGGACTGTAGAATGAATGATTAAAATTAAAACTGAGTTCCATTTCTTTACTTATTTAAAAAAAAATGTAAAGTGTGAGGACTTGAGAACCAATTTTAGGGTCAATTTGCGAATTTTTATTTAAAAAAAAAAACGAATCGGTGGAAAAATTAGAAAAAAATTGGACATAAGCAAATACATGTTGTTCATGCATATGAAATTTTTCAGAAAAATGGGCTGCAAGAAATTCACCCTGTCAGTTCACCTTTAAATATAGCATTCATTAATAATCATTTCGTTATTTTATATTCCCTCCCTCAAGGCTTGAACTTTTCACACATTTTAAATTATGTAGTAGTAGTTGTTGTACTATGCTACCTAGTCCATTTAACTTTTCGATTTTTCCTCGCAGACAAAACGAGTTATTTATTTAAAAGGAGGGTGAAAGAAAGAGGGAAAAAAATATGACCAGCTCTTTGTAGAGTTTAGTTTTGAAGGGTATATAGTATACACCTGTTTAGTTTGTATTCGTGTCTGTCTGCTATTTTTTCCCCTCCTTTTTCCACCAACAAGAGACGAAAGGAAACTATTAAAATATAAAAAAAATATAAAACCAGTTACCACCACCACCAACAACTACACTTTGCATTTTTGTGCACTTCGGCTTTGGACAAAAGTCGATAATACTTGCCCTGGGGTAATTTCAAGTTGCCAACTAAAAATTGTGCACGATATAATAATTTAAGTGCGCATACAAGGTCAAGCAGTTGCAGGAAAAAACAAAAAAAAAGTATGTGGGAAAAAGTGCAATAACATGGCAGCACGACGAACTCTTAAAAAATACTGGTTTTCAAGCCCTTTGCGTGATCCATTTATGTTCCACTCAATTTGCATTGTTTACACTTTTTCCATCAAGTGAAACAAAAAGGAGAAATTCACACAATGGATTTTCTCATATAAAACCTTCCCCCTGTTACAATTACATTTTTAAATCTACAAATCACCATATAATAATGTCCCTATTTTTTCATTTTTATATAGGACATGTGCATTGGTTCGTTTTAATTTCATATGCAGTATTTCATACCAGTATTTTTGAAATGGGAACATAAAAATTAATGTATTTTATTTATTATAATTACATTATTATTATTATTAAAATACTGTTAATAAAGAAACTGCTCATAACTGAAAATAAATTAACAATGGAGAAATGTAACCTTTGTCATAAAATACATTAATATGATATGAGAATAATAAACTAAAGTATATAGTGCACATATCAATGAATAGTAACCATTGTAACATGTACTTTGGACATTGATTATTGCTATCAGTGCACTAAGTTAACACAACATTCAAGTGGAAAATTATTCTGATAAATAATTCTGATAAATAGCAATATATATTTCAAACTCTTGTTTTCCCATGTAGCTTTTAAATGATATTCCATAACTACACCAAAATTACAATCTATCAATGGAACAATTATAGTAAAAACCTCAAAAACCACTTTCATTAATGGAAAAAAAAACAATTCCCAATTATACAATATACAGGAAAAACACAGAAAATGTCAACACTGTATTTCACCAAACTGTTCTATTTTTTTATATACAACATGTTTTTAACTTTTGATATTTTTGCAGACATATTGTTGTGTCCCATTGTATAGGACAACCATGGAATAGAATTGAAATAGTACCATTGTGGTGCATTGTATATGTGAAGTATAGGGGAAAAAATGATAGTGAAAAATTGGTTTAAAAAAAAAAAAGGATGGTTGGTTACCTTTGTCGCTATCAAGTGGAGACTGGCAAACAGCACCTGCTGAGTCACTGATGGCTCTTATCCTCGCTTTCCTGGGGTTGTTGCTTGTATGAGGAGTTTGCTGTTGAATCCTATTACCAGCACCACCACCACCACACTGACTCTGCTGGCTCTGGCTTCTTGTTCTGGTGTAGTGGCCCTTCACCCCATCAAAAACAACCACAAAACATCATCCATATGTTGCACAAACCGTTGCACTGTACACAATACAATCACACTCGGTTATAACGAACTCCTGATCATTCATATTCCAGGAAAGTAATATATTACAGTGCTGGACCGAATTATGAGTCCATCATTCTTTAATTAATCAAACAAATTAAGTCATCATTATTCAACTCGTATTCAAGACCAAGGGTACACAATTAAATTTTGGTGCAGACAAATAAATTAACATTACATTTCAAACGATTTGCGATTTTATTGATTGAATAAAACATGTAATAATATGAATAATGATATTTAGGCCTAAAAATCCAAACATCAAGTTTCAATTTAGATAATTAAATTTGGATTTTAAATTAATATACGGTATTAACATGCAAATAACCCTTTTTTACAATAACAATTGATTTTGATAAAATTAATTAGTTACTGATATAATAGAAGTCATACAGTATTTAAAGGTGAACTGACAGGGAGGTAAAAGTGGACTATGACCAACCCTGCCATTGGGTAAATTGGGACTACTGGTCAATTAGTCTGTCCATGATTGGCCAGAATGGGTACAGTTCAGAGTCCATGTCAGTTCACCTTTAAAGTATTTAAATTAAATGCATTGTTATTAGTATATGTACAAATATAAGGAAAATGCTGTTGCAAATAAATTTTTAAATTACATTACAAGTGGGATTTTATTTATTAAAACATACAATCTGTTGATTTAGACCTCAAAGTCCAACCTCAGTTGAGTTTCAACAGAGAATTTGGACTTTGAAATTATTATATTCAATTTTTTGACTGCAAATATATGTAAATGTATGGAAAATAAAGTATTACTCACCAGTGATTGCTGAGCGTTGCAAGTTCTTCTACGTGGTGTGATACCAATGTTTTCACCTCTCAATATAGATTCTACAACTGTGGAAATAAACGAAAATAAATGAAGTAATAAATCAAACTCAACACAGATATACGAACTGTTTGCAATACATGTTACATGCAATAGGACATTAACCTGGCTTTTTTGTTTCATTACTCACCTCCATCACCGATAAGTCGCATCTGTACCAGGGATGGGTCTTCATTGTGCTCTTCAAGAACTGTGTCATCGGTCAGAGATAGTTCCTGAAAGTGTAGAAGAGAAAATTATACAGTTTGTGTGTGTGTACGTGTTAGGGCAAATGTGATAAAAGAGCAAATGCTAAAGTCCAAGTGCCTGGTGGTATATTGGCAGATCAGAGTTTGCAGAGAGCACTGCCAACTTTGATCAGCATGTAAACGCCAACAATTTCGAAATAGACTCCATTTCTTGTTATTGGAGAATACTTACAACACACATATCACCAACTATATACATATGCTATATCTAGATATTGCACTTCCTTTAACTTCCTCGTCTTATTAAGATTGGTAAATGGAATAAACCATAGTACAACATTGCTTCTTTTATATTGCCGTGTAATATTAGATTTCGCACTTTAAAAGTCAGCTGTTTTGAATTATAGACAACAAAATCTCGATTTAAACTTGTAAATTATTTCAGAAACTGCTATGATAGATATCACAATACATTTACAATTAACACTAACACTTACATTGAAAATTAATTATTTATCATTTTAAAGTTATCCTCAATTTTTGAATATTTCCTATATAAAAAATTGCGACTTTAAAATATTAATAATATCAAATTAATACTTGTAATATATGTCAGAGATTGCTATATATCCAAATGCATTTAAAATTAACACTGATATTGAAAAATTAAATAAATATTGTGCTTTATCATTTTGAAATTACCATAAATTGTTAAATATTTTCTATATAGAAATTGTGACTTTCAAATATTAATGTTACATTTTAAAATGATCAACTGAACTCAGTGTAATTATTTCATACCTAAATATACATAACTATCAATTTAACTGCTTCTGTATTATTTTAGTATTTTTATTATTATTAAACAGAACATAAACTTTTTTGAATTAGTCAAGCATACTTTGCATATTTTTTTTAAATTTGGAAATTCCCATATTATGTATAAAATGCAAATGTAAACAATACAAAAATGTGATCCCAAAATTCCTGCACATAAAATTTTGAGTGCTAAAAAACATATAAATCCTGTATTAAAAATAATGTGTATTGTGTTGGCTTTACAAAAAGTGCATTCATGTGAATGACTATGAGGAAGTGAACAGTTCATGGTTTTGGTTTGCAACAAAAGTTGTTCATAGTTTGGTGATGGTGAAAACAAGTTTCTAAATACAATCAATCACACTGACACATACACATACCTTTGTGTTTTCATTGTATGACCCGATGACCGCAGTGTACCACTGAGTGGTACCTTCAGCTCTGTACACCTCAACTCTGTAGCCAACCAAGACAGAAGGTGTGGTCAGTAAGATGCCTTGACCATCTTGACAAGCAGTCCACTGTCTGACAGCTTTCTTCACTTCCGGGTAACTTAGTGAAGCTGGTCTTGGATTACTTTCTTCAGAATCCTGTGCAAAAAAACAGTTAATAAATTAGCCCTCAACAAAAAATTAGCCATAAACCAGTTTTGTAGGCTTAAAATCAATGTCATCAAAAAATTCTTACATAAAGCATTGCCTCATTGTGACTATAAAAGAAACCAATGACGTCATACGTTCATTTTTAGCACTAGTTACATTGTTATGTGATGATGCAGACAAAAAATAAAACTAAACCGGAATAGCTTTCAAATGCTTTGTGTGTTCAACAGCAGAAAGGGATTATGGGATATGTTCTCTCTAACACTTCCTCCTCCTACTCTCTTTGCAAACTCAACAATTGAAAAATACAATTAACTTGGGGGGAAAAAAAAGTAGACTTGCGGATGTATGAACCCTGAGGGTCACATCAAAATTCACAACTTGGAACTATCAAGTCCAGTTTTTATTGTTGTTACAAAGTTCAAACACGTTTTCAGGAAAACATTGGTCAAAGTACTTTCTAAAAACCCATATTAAATATCAGGGTTAAATACTAACTAAGCAACCAACCACTTTGAAAATAATCGCCATTACTGTTTTATTATACATTTACAGTTTTAAAATTATTTTTAAAATTTACACTAATTTTGCTATGCTATTTTATGAATCATTTAAAAACTATCCAGTTTTATATTCAAATACATTGACAATCTTACTAATTTAAACATATTTTCAAAAGTATCTTTATTTATATTATAAAAAAAACTTTATTTAAAATATCTGAGAATAATAAGTAATAAATTAATGTGAAATAAAGTTTCTTGTAATTCGTTAGAAAAAATAATTATGTAAATTATTTGTCGAATGAAATAATTTTTTATTTGTAAATGTATAACATATAAGAATTATTGAAGGGAAAATACAATTTATTTGAAATAAAAAAAAAGCATTACTACAAAAACTAATTTATGTAAAATTATTTGTAATATATTTACTGGCATATTTATGTATTCGTCGTATAAATAGGTCA
The DNA here is from genome assembly GCA_034696005.1 of Glomeris marginata. NCBI lineage: Eukaryota > Metazoa > Arthropoda > Diplopoda > Glomerida > Glomeridae > Glomeris > Glomeris marginata. The sequence goes on along the minus strand of JAQFZQ010000018.1, from coordinate 59,004 downwards.
TACAACAATGTAAAATTCATTAGGAATATGGTGAATTCAATGATAAACACCATTTCCTTCCTTGAACTTGACATTATTAAATACTCCCTCAGAAATGTATCAAAATTGTGTTATAATTTTATATGAATTTCAGTCTAAATATTCATTTAATTAATGAACAGGACATGAACGTTTAAAACTTAATATTGCATTTTAAAAAATGAAGGAAAAAAATGTTAAATTATACAATGGTTTGCCGGATGTTGCAATCAGAATAAAGGAAAGAAGTGCACAACAAAAGGTGTATGGTGCACCTGCTGCTGCAAAAAAATCCACTTTCATATTAAAAACCCAGGGAAGTTTCAGCTTTAAAAAGCTTTAAAAACAACTGCATTACTTATCCGCTCTTCAGATCGTTATTAAGATTGCTATTTTGTGAATAATAAAGAAATTTCCAGGAAACTGCAATATAAACAATGTAAAAAATGGAAATGTAACTCTTTTAAACAATGACTGGATCACGTGACTTACTGAAAAGTTTATAATAGTTTGTATGATGCGAAAAATTGGGGTAATAAAAGTGTTTATATAAAATGTATAAAATGGCCTTGCACATATAATGTTGCCAAATTTTTCATCAGTTCATAACAATTTTTTTGTTTTAGATTTCAGTGATGTTCATTGGTGCGTTCTATGACCGTTAGATAGAGTTGCATGTGATTTGATGAGTCACTGTGATTAACACATAAAAAAACAATGATTTGATTCAAGTGCCAAAATCCTCCTTTCATATTTTATTTACTCGACTTTGTCATTGGTGCCCAAAATATAAACATCTACCAAGAAAAATAACGGAAATGCGATTAATATTTTATCACTGAACACATTCCAAGTGTATACATTATTTATTGATTACAGAATATCTCTATTAAAAATTGCATTCAGGACAATTTAAATTACTATAAAATGTAAAAAGTAAAATAATAATTACATATTTCCCAATATATTTCATTGTAATTTTCGCATTTACGGTTTTAAAATTTATGAATGTTGCAGAAAATAGTATTTTAGTATTTATTTATTGCTTTCTTAATATTTATTTCTTAATATTTATTCCACAAGGGTGTTGTCCAATTTCAACGCCCAAAATTTCAGGAAGTTTCTCATTCAAGAATAAATTCTGAGTAGGCAGTAGTAGCATGTTTAAAAACTCCTATATATCCAAGAATTCATATCTCATGTAAATATTTAATTCTTCCTTGAAAATAAAATGTATTTACCAGTAAAAACTGTCAAATAATATACTATAAATATCATTCTTTGACTAAAGTTAGAAAACAAAAAAATCAAACGGGTTTAACGTTTCTGTCTCAAGTTAGAACAGTCACTAAAAATCTCTAGCAAAAAGCCTGCAATGAAAAAAACACAATGAAAATAAAAAAGATTTACAACCTTGACAACGCGATAAAATTCTTCCTGCAAAACGATAAATCTCCATGTACTAGGCCCACAAAGCATCATCGTTAATCTTTCTTTTCTTATTATTCTTTCTTTTCAAAAATCCCGGAAACATAAAAACTTGCAGACATTTCCCAAAAACGTCTTATTTAATATACAATTTAAGTAGACATTTTAACATTAATTACAAACATGCAATTTTCAATGTCAAATAATTTAATACTTCCTTCATATAATTTTATATTTCCCTTACTTAATCTCTCATATATTGTTTACACAACATATTCAAAAAGTAGCACATTTCATTATCTCGTATAAATCCATATCTGCCAGAATGATAAATATAGCTCAATATTGATTATTTTTCCCAGACATGTAATCCTGACCTCCATACTTCCTAACTGATCGAAAATATTCATTATTAAGTAAAAACAATACATTTCCTCGTATGGATTTTCTGTGAAAAGCCACGTTTCCTTTGCAAACATGGAGGCCATTTTGTTTCCCTCCATTTTGTCATTCCCATGTAAAAATCGCCCTATAATACTAAGAAATCTAATAAAAACAGCCCATTTTCTCACTTTCCTCATCTTCAAATTGACAAATGCACTTGAAAACCTTTCCACAAAATGACCAACAGGTAAACTTCCTCTCTCACATTGTCATTTCCAGGCCAAATCTCTCACCTGCAAGCCAGTTTCATTTTATACAAAAACATTGTGCACCTAAAATCAACCAATTCCACTTATTTATCCTTGTTTGTCCTTGAATGTGTGTATCAGTATGTGTGTGGTGGAACTTTTTGTTATTCTAGTAGCACCTTTGTTGAACACATTACTTCACATGCTTTTCCTTTTTTTTTATTTTCCCTGCAACTGTTATTTTTTTCTTCTTTATATGACATGAGATTTGGAGGGAAGTTGAGGAGGGGAAACAGAGAGAAAACTGGCACCATTGGTCCAATTTCCCATTCCAAACACGTTTCCCCTCTTCTTGCCAGAGGGTCAACTAGTCAGTAAACATCACCAAATAAGGTTGGAAAAGCAGCAACAACAATAAGAACAAAAAATAAGCCTAGTTTCATTTTACACCAACAATCACATACAATCAAACCTGTAATAATGATGGCAAAGGAATTGGGAAATTAACTTTCAAGATTACTGGAACAATAAAAAATTAAGAGAAAACAAACAAAAAAGAATAAAAAAAGAACAAAATGGCGGTTGCCTCACATGATTGACCTTTTGTAGATGTGCACATTCAAAGAACTCACTCCACCCAAAATAAGAAAAAGTACTTGCTTAATCAGCAAGAAAAATTGTTGCCAGACCGGTATATATAGCATAATACATGGCAACAAACCCAGCAAAGGCCAAACATGGCCGCCATCTTTAAAAAAAAAAAAAAAAAAAAACAGGTATTCTGGATCCAAGATGGCCGCCAAACAAGATAAGTTCCCATTGTTTCACCAGTTTCACACTCCAATTCAGTCAACTTTCTAACTTAGTTACACTGGGAAGCCTATAACCAATATATGACTGACATTGTACATTATAAAACAATTATAGTACAACTTATTTTTGCTATAGGTACTATGTGTAATATTTTCATTATGATAATGAATTGCATTTGTCAGTTATACTGTAAAAAGTTTCCTTGGACTGTAGTAACAAAATATAATACATTATAAATTTATATGGGCACAGATTTACATGGGGAACTCCATAATAAAGGCATTCAGGGTCAAGTTACAATTCTACAGTTACAAACGTAGTTTTTAGCCATTTTTGTTTTAAAAAATCGCTCTACATTATAAATATCGTGGGAAGTTGTGCAGAAAGAAGGGGAAAAGCCCAAGTGAAACAGTTTTTTTCCCCCTTCTTTTTTGTTAGAAAATAAGGAAGTGTCAGAGACCGGTCGGTATATAGGGTGTAACTGGAAAACAAGAACACGCAGGGCAAACAGGAAGTGCATGGCGGGAAAAGTTCACACACACAAAAACAGCGCCACGAGCGACAAAAGACTGAAACACCGAGCCACTCGACTCGGACGTCTTCTTTATCGTGGCATTGCGATCGCAGCGCCACCATAGATCAACATTGACGGACCAAAGTCCTTGTGTATTCTCAAATAGGGGGATTTTCCAAGGAAATTATCTCCTTTCATAATGTATTATTATGTTTCTGCCAATTTCCGGAAATTCACCATAAGCATCATGAAAACAATATTGAAATTTATCAAAACTGCAAATAATTTACTAACAAACATGCAAGGATGTCTTATTTTAATGGCAAACACATTAAGAAGTTATAGCAAACCTACCAAAGTAATAACAAAAATTGTTTAATATTCCCAGGACATTTTATTGTGTTATTTCATGTTCGATACGGCTTCGATACAGGCCTCTTCCTCAACTGCACAAGTATAATATAACGGTATTCTCATAAACAATAACAGAGCATCATGTAACTAACTTAATCTGTTATTTAACCATCAAATTATTGCATTATTTAGCCTGGAATTGCAACGATACGGCGTCGATACGCCATCGATACATTATCGATACATCTTGCCTTTTAGTCAAAACCGGTCAAAACCCTCTTTTACATTCAAATAATATATTCACTCCCTAAATAGAAATCACATAATAAACCAAATCGAACTTATCTCGAAACTGTATCGAACCCTTATAGTTTCCACTGTATCGATACAACGACATTAAATCTATATTTGAGTGCTACCAATCAGAATTATTTCATTTAAATTCATGTTTAATCTAAACCGAGTATATATTTAGGCTACTTCTTATTCCATTTATATTAGTTTAGTGATTAGTTTCTAATTGCTACCACTAGGTGTCGCTTTCCTCACTGGTGTTGGTTTCTCGAGTTTTAGGCCTATTTTTAGCATCTGTTTTCGATCACTTACGAGGGCAAGTGAATGGTGAACAATTTATCTGCCAGTGGATCTGCATTGGGGTGGTGGAAACTGTATCTGCCATTGAAGAAAGCAAACAAGGGAGAGAGATAGATAAAGGCCTACATTGGGTCACGTGTTTCACTTTTTTTTTGGCTTGTTTACACCGACTGAGCATAGGGCACACAGTTGCAGCATATCCAGTTGGAGATTTGGCAGATATAGGAGTGTGTATTTAGTGGCGGTATGTTTAATCGCACCTACTTATCGACATCAATGACGCCATATTTTTCCAGCACTGCCACATGCGGAAATGCCACATTACATGTTGCCAATTAAACTTGGCCGCCATTAATACACTGTGCATTGCACGCAAAATCAATACACATAAATGCACAGATTCTATTACATCTTAGACAAACTCGTTTGTCCATTAATAATGCACCAGTAAAATGTAATTACGTGTATTTTATTAACCACAGTGCAAAATCGATGATTCATTACATATGCTGCGACATAACTGGAATAACTTTTAAAAAGAAATCATTTTCAATCTCCAAACCGGCATAAATTAATTAACGAAATAGGGGAAAGTGAAAACTTTGCTCGCTGCAAGTCTGCAATTTAGTAAATTACTAAAATGCAGATTGAATAGTGATATATGAAACAAAAAGTGAGTTTATATTCAGAGAGGAAATTGTCATTCAGATATTGCAGCCAAGCGAAATAATGACATAATTGGAGTTAATAAGTTGCTGTTCACTGTTGCGAAAATCAAACAAAAGAAAACGACAAAGACCTTGAAAATTCAAAAATCACCGTAACCCAAAAGTCAATAGTCGACTTATTTATGAGATGGAGAAAGCAAACATAAAAAAAGAACAAATGTGCAGAGAAAACCGGCTGCAAAATAGCAGATATATTGTTATTTAGTCAGCATGGCTGCGATTTATTGTCTAGGGGCAAAAGGCAACTGCACAATAGGCCTATCTATTCTTTCCCCCATCTAAACAGTTACAAAAATAGCCACAAAAATATACACACCAGACATCAATATAAAACGCTTTTCCTTGAATGCAGTCTCATACAGTTTCCAAGCAAAAACCATTCATAAACAACAAAACTATTAATAATAAATATTTATTCCATACCAATATTTTAATCTAAAATATACAATTATCCCATTCATACAAATTTAATAATAAGTTCATATGCTTTTATATTTGCTAAACATTTGTATATGTATTAAATAAGATTAAATAACTAATTAAGTTGTTTTTATGAGCAACCAAAGTTTTCAAAGTTGTATCCTATAAAAGCTATATCAAAACAGGCGAATTTAAATAAGCTATAGCAATTTAAAATGGAAAAAACAATTTATAAAATAATTTCCTCGCTGTTTTTCTCCTATATATAGTGTATATATATTAAGATTGAAACAAATGTTGGATGAAGGCCAACCATAAGCCTATTATTGCCAAGCTGGCATGCATGTGTGCAGCAAAAAATTGTATTTTTGACCTTCAAGCAACTGGTAAATAAATAGGCCTAAATCGGTATCAACTCCATAATAAAATTATTTCATTTATTTAGCACGATGAAGTGGCAATGTACCAGACACAGGGGGGAAACAGACAACAATTGACATTCGTTATTATTAGACTTTATATTTGTTGTGTCATGCATCCATTTACTTCCCTGGTAACAGATAGATACACAGATAAATATAGGTATACACATATCGATTGATTTATTGACGACTATTATATCAATCTCCTGGAAATTTTCAAACCTCCCAAAACAAGGTGCGTTAGCCTTACATTCGTCGCTAAATGTCAAACCAAGGTCAAACTTCAATGCCACTTCAAAGATACAACCAGAGTTCACAAATATATTTATACCCGTCCAACTTACGCCCCTGTGACACCCCATTCCAATTATTACCATAGACATAACAACGGTTACATAACTGCGTAGGCGTAATCCGTAGTCAGTCCCATCGTTAAACTTCACATTCAAATTACGCCCTTGCGTGGCTTCAATGCCAATTATTGTCACATAGAAATAACATTGGCAGCGAAACTGATTAGGGCGTAAGTCGCGTTCTTAAAATTCCTTTCAATTCTTTTTTTACTATCAACTCCTAAAATACGTCTCCGATTCCTTTTCAGTCAACCGTGTACAACTTTGACTTTTTTGGATTCATTCCCACTAGTTGCATGATTGCAAGAGAGGAAAAAAAGTAACCGGTTTATCAGGTCGTGTTTTGAGGTTAGTGACAATGCAGCGACCTCTGTCGTCGGATGGTGAAACCGAGTCACTGCCTTAGTGCATATACAGTGTATTAACTGCAAGATGACTCATGGGAAATGTGCAATTTGATGCGATACAAAGTACAAACACGTGACGCCCACGCAAACATTTCCTCGCATGGCCACGCCCACAACATATCACGTGATCTGCCTTAGCACTGACAACACGGAAAAGTCGTTAACAATCAAAATCATGCAATGCGTCATTCGCATGACCTGTATTATTATTATTACGGTTAGGCCTAACTCGCTCGTATAAATCTGCATCCGATTCTCCACTGAGAAAATTAAATAATAATACGTAAAGCTTCCTACCTGATAGTAGTAGGTTAGTTGAGAGTAATCCACGTAATCCAAATCTTTATCGACCAGGAATTCGATAGGTTTGATAGCGTTATCAGTCAATCCAACTTTATCAACCAAAGTCTTGAATGTCTGTATTTTTCAATTGAAAACAATCAAACATAAGTATGTATGAGAATGAAGCCAATAAATAAACAAAAAAAACATGAAAACGGACAACACATAGTATACATTTCAAGCGCACTTCATACGTCGAAAACATATAGGAATTTCCGGGAACGGGTAATCGATAAATGGTATGTATACAGTAATTAAAGCTGTAGTGCGTATTGAATTTCTCAGAAACAAAATTCAATGAAGCCAAGGTAAACTTGTTCAAAACCAACGTAAACAAACTATTTATAATATGTATTGATGGACAAGGAACAAGTTTGAAGAAATGCAATGAAGTTAAATTGAAAACAAATGCCCAATTAAAATATAAAAATAAAATTTACACATAAAAAAACACAAAAATAATCACTTATGTTTTAAATAATGTTACTATATTTATGTAGGTAATATATGAGATAACAACAATATTTATTAGAACAAATTATACTATTATCAGCATTGATATTTATCAAAAATGTGATAACAGTACATAATAAAATACAAACTGAATAAAATGAAATTATAAAAGTTGACATTTGAAATAATGCATTTATTAAAATACTTTATAAATGGATACAAAAATTGAATATAATTAAAAGGTCATTTTAATTTAATGTATAACAGAATGTTAAATTAGTTCTCATTCTGGAGTTGTATTTCTTGCAGCAAATTAATATTAATGTCACATGTTTTGCGCACAAAATGGAGGAATGAAGAAAAAGAAAAGTGGGAAAAAGGCAATAAATGCAGCAAGAATGATATGTAATCTTCTGGCAACAAACAACAAGGTATAAAAATACTTTGCCTTGGCAACGAACGACAAATCAATTTGAGCAAATCTCATTTTCTCCTGCAATAATCTAAAGTGGCAGCGTGCAACATCAACTTTAATTACGACGCTTCAGCCTCAACCGACTTTCGTCTGTCATTTTTCTTCTCTTTCTTCATTGCTTACATGCTTACAATGTGATACACACCGATGCAACACTGCTAAAATATAACCTAATAAACAGGAATCCATCTCAGAAAGTACTACAACTACACTCATCTAGGTTCAAGTTGGCAGCAAAAGTTGCTACTACACAAAGTGAAATAAACTATTTTGCAGGCTGGTATAGTTTTAAAAAAGTTTTTATCAACTCGTACTTCTTAATCTTTAAATAAGCTATATTTACATAAAGGTTTTTATATAAAAATATACACAATATGCACCAAATATGAAACCCTTTTATATTCAACAATTTAAAGTTGAACTGACAAGATTTTGCAACATACCCTGAAAAAACTAGCATTTGATTGCCACTAATTTAGAAACATTATCTGAAAATTTTAGGCCATTTGAAGCATTATTGCCACAGATATTAATTATTTAGTTTCATAACTGAGGAGTGTATGGGGTAGTATATTGTGAGATATGTACACTGGAGAAGCAATTGATTAGCTCTGCCATTGGCTAAAAACTCGAATTTTGCCAAAACAGGACACTGTGACACCATCCTTCCATGACGCCCTCTTTAACTACTCGTAACTTTTTGTAACAATTTGTTAAAAAAGTTTTGTTTGCGCCAATCATTTTATTGGCATCAATTCTATAGAATTACACACTTTCCAGGGTATGTTACAAAACCTTGTCAGTTCACCTTTAAATATCCTTTTCTACGACAAATTTCATCAAAATCAATTTATTTAAACAATCACAAAACTTAAAAACACACAAAAACTAAGTTTTCTTTAAAATGCAACTTACTAAATTCCATTTAAATAAGTTTAGAAACTAATTTTTAATTATAATTATCAGCTATATTTCAGTTACTAAATTAAAAACAATAAAGTATTTATTTAGATAGGTATACGTATACTACCTATTTTATATTTATAAATTCAAACGAATATTGTAATAATACTTTCTGTATAGAAACATTTTATGATGTTCATAATTTATATGATCTGTAATAAATTTTTCATTGCAGCAGTGCAATATACTATTGGATTTTGTCATATGCATGTTTTATAACACATCAAAAGCAATTTTAGCTACAAAAAGAAAACAATTCCGCGTTTTTCTCCAAAAACTTGGATCGATTGTCTCAAAGATCCCTTAAAAAACATGTTCATTGTTTCTGAAAAGTGCGATCGATAGACGTTGCCATCAATTTTTTTAATGAAACATTGGGCACTGGAATCCTTTGAAAAAGTGAAATGAAGAAAGAAAGTAAGAAGAAGAAAAAAAACTGCTTTTCGCATCAGGGGCCACAAATAGCTTTTTCTTTCAAAGAAATAACATCCATATAGGCCTAAACTATAAAGTCTATTGATTCGCCAAATTTCCACTGAATCACAAGACTTCGAAAAGAGAAAAGAGCAAAAAAAAACTATATGGTACTATACTGCATTGCTGGGTCATAAAATTCGCCAATAAATTCGGCTTTTATCTTTCCTAACGGGTTAAATCTGACCGGAATAATGCATCTAAAGTTCAAACATAAAACTTACTGTAGTGAAAAATTGCTCGCAAAATATATAATATATATCAACTCATAACATCCGCAAACAAACAAGGTCAGCATTATAAAATATTCTATCTTGACAACAGCACTTAAAAAATGGACAAGCTGCCAGAAACTTTATACTTGGTTTGCAAAATAAGTTATTCTAAATGTAAACAGTTGATTCAATAAATACATTCAATAAATACATAAATACACGTGTAGAAAACATAGTTTTTCATATAGGGCCTATAATACCATAATTTACAAATTGTTACATTAAATTATCATTGTTATTACATGGAAAACTGTAATTCGGAATTCCTATTAAAGCTATTTGTCACATTTTATATTAATCTTTTAATAAAAACAATTATTGCATAAAAGTTATAGCAAAAAATTGTCATTTTAAGTAATTTCACTACATTTCAAACATAATTTTTCATATACAATACCATAATTTACAATTGTTACATTAAATTAACATTATTATTACACAGAAAACTATCATTTGGAATTTCTATTTAATGCTAATTCTTGCATTTAAATTAAACTTTTAATAAAAACAATTATAAACTTTATAAAAAATATAAATAACAAATTATTACATGCAATTATAATTATTATTACATGGAAAAACTGTCATTTAATCTAAACTTTTAATAAGGAAAGCAATTAATCCAGGAAAGTTATGATACAATGAAAAAATATAAACAAAAATGGGCAATTCATAATGTGTTCAACTAAATATCTCATAACAACCTGATGGTGAAAAAGCAATTCGTTTCCTCGGTACGAAAACCGAATAACATGTTATTGTCACAAGAAAAAGATACATCAAATACTACTCTTGTTATTTAGGATGACTCGAAACTGGATCCACTTTCAGCGAGACAATCGCCAAGTTACCATGGCAACAACAGTGATGAAATCCTGCGAAAATCGCTCAAAACCCATCACTATTTTGCCCAATGATATTTCACCTAAAATTCAATATATGTACTACTTCCAATACGGTTAGAATTACATCGATAAATACTTCAGCTTTCTAAAAATAATCAACTCTTGAAGATTTTTCTTTAAGAAACAACCCCTGAGATTCACCTTTTCTGCATTACATTCTTACTGCCATTTATTTGCTGCTTGACAATAATATATTTAAATTGTAACTACATATATAGGACCCATATATACACTAAAGTTAGCATGGTTGGCAACACTTGCTAGCTCAAAATGAAATTTCAAACATACACAAAAATTGCTAACAAGCCTTCCATGAATTAATTATTACAGCCAGACGTGATGTGCAATATTTACATTAAATATTAAAACGCAGCAGAAAGTGCAACATAAGCCTATTAAAGGGCCAAAACATAAAGACAGCTATAACCCCAAAATTTACCATCGACATCAGTGTAACCAAGAGAGGTGTAACTGACAGTGAAACTCAAAATTATAACTATTACATAACTGATTTTAAACTTTTATTCCTTTTATATTTGCAATTAAAACTTAAATTCTAAAAATTTATGGGGAAAAAAATCAATTTGCTGCATATAAATATCATGTATATATCTACTCAATATGCAGCAGATATTTCTAATATTGATAGACTAAAACCAAGGATAATTATATAAATTAAATGTAAAATATAAGTAAATTATAATGCAGGGAAAATTAAGCATATAATTTAATGGCAGTGTTCAGGATATTGTATTTGTCAACAGCACTGAATACAATGTGGTGAATGGTTGCTTACCAGAGCTGGCCAAAGTATGTCTTGTCCCTTGGTGCCCAAATTGTGTCCCAGTGGGTCCTTGCGACAACACCAGGTTAGGGTTTGTTCCACTGCAAATACTTGGAACGAATTATCCTCTTCGTAAACCCGAAGCCATTCTCTTCGTTTCCAGTCGACGTCGTCAAACTCGACCAGAACCTGGCAAAACAAAAACCAAATGTGAATGAGCTGCTGAGGGAGAGAGAGAGAGAGAGAGAGGAAAGAGAGAGGGAAATGAGAAAAAGGTCGGCCATTACGCTCGAGCGCAACGCCCCCTACACGTCGATCGATGCAACTAATCAAGCACCCAGTTGAAACACACGCATCCACCCAAAATGAGTTTCAATTATTTGCATTGTGCACTTAAGTTTGCCGCTCATTAACTTTACACGCAAATTGTTCAACATGTGTTTCTTCCCTTTCAGCTATCATCAAAACAATGGCCAATATAAATAGAAAATCCCTAGTATAATGTAGTTCATTTGCATAACTTCATACATGGGTAATAACGTTATTCAAATCTTGCTAATTTGCAAATTCTTAATTGCATTTATAAAATCTCGTGCAAAATTTCTAATTCTTCAAGTGCATTTAATTACACACTATATTTTCATTATGCCATAAAATGAAAATCATCCCATTAGTTTCCAATTATAATCATATAGGCCTAATCAGCCTAATTAAACAAATTTTCGTTTAAAACTTTTCTAAAAAATCTACATTTTAATATTAATTAAGTTTGGTTTATTATCTATCAAGCAAAATATATGTAATGTAATATAATTTTATATAATTAAATTACATTCAAATAATATTTAAAATTAATAATAATAATAGATAAAATTAATACCTATATTAATTCCAACATACATAATAATTCAAAATATTTATGGAAATTCCCTTTGCACTAAATTCCTGACATTTTCATAAACTATATATTTCATTATAGTATTGTCGTTTTATGCAAGTATATTTTCCCTTCAAAATAAGCATTAATCACAAAAAAACAAATTGCCTTTATTTTAATAGCACTGCCAATAAGCAATAAAAGAAATGACTGTTTCAGGATAAAAATCAAATAACTTGCTACTAAACTAGCTGGAATATTTCCCGAGGGAAAATCCATTTATATTAGTCGATTCAGATCGAAAAATAATTAAAATCTACGTTCCACCGGATGGTAATTAAAGTGGGCAAATGTAAATTGCAGAGTTGGCAAAGATGGAGATGATGTTGTCATGGCAACACTTTGCAACTTCGTTTTTTAAAAGCACCTTAATCGCATAATAATCCGTTTGCAAATGCTGAGGTCATGTACAACCCAAATAATAATTAATATATATATATAAAAAATTTAGCACGTGTTCGACTCAGAAATTTAATATTCAACAAATAAAAAAAAAATAATACACAGTATAATAACATTTATATTCGACTTAGTGCTGCTCACAAACCCAAGGTAAATTACGAACCTAGTCATTAATTTGGAGTTAAGTTTAGGTTCAAATAAATTTTACAAGCCATAAATAAAATAAACAAAGGCCATAATTTACAAGGTAAAATTACAGCAATAAATATAGCACAAAATCTAATTAAATTCTAAATAAATGTGAAAATATAGCCGTATTTCGTTTAATATCTTTCCGCATCGATCATTCATTTTATTCTATTTTATTCTGGCATTATAAGGAGAAAAAATCCATATAAAGACGTCTGATTGCGAATTTCTTTGTGAAAGAAATGAAAAAATATAACGAGATGAAATGAAGAGAAAAATGGATTTTTGCTTCACAATTGGCTCACATGGTGGCAAAAATTTTACTCTGGTCTCCATGGTAACAACTGTATCATTTTCTCCAAAGAAAAGGAAAAGAAAAAACTGCATATATTTTCTCCAGCTCCCTTCATTCCATGTTGGAAATAACCTCGGAAATAACAAACGCACAAAATGCTGGCCAAAAATACCATTTGCAATTTCCGAACAGAAAGAAAAACACAACTCCATCATGTTAGAAATAACAAAATAGAAATGTGCAAACGAAATAGGCCAAAAATCCCTGCATAATCTATAATAAACACATTTCAATCTTTTCCACACACAAAACTGCTGAATTTCCATATTTATATAACCATTTCAAAACATTTTATTTAATAAACAATATTTCTTGCCATTTAAAAAAGCCAGTAAATTCTACATTCAGTTACAATTACCACTATAAATATATTTCTTTTATTGCAATCTATAAATTAATCGGTTTATCTCATGGTAAGAATGCAATTAAAGCCGACAGTCTCATACAATTAAATGAATTTCAGCAATTCTCCAATTTCCCAAGTGTAATTATCAGTGAAAACACATTTATCATAACATTTTAATTAATCAAACAGAATTTCTCATTAAATTCCCCTTCAAAAATGAAACTAAAAAATCTCCCATGGGGTTGATGATGATGATATGACAAAGATAATAATAGTAGTTGAGTCATGACGACGATAACCGAAGCGTCGTTAAATATTACAACCAACATTGAAGGCCATCTTGCAATTACACAGGTCCAAAAATCATAACAACTACTATCAAAACCCCCCAAAATGGCCACCAGTTATTTGGAAACACGAGCAACTAAAAACATGGAAAATAGGCTGTGTCATGTCCCCAATTCCCTCCACACAAAAAAACATTTCTTCTTATTTGGTGACGTCATCTGCCAAAAATATCAAAATTATCTGTCACTCACTTTAATTCATTTCACAATACTGTTATAATGAATGTAGATCTCTAATTCCTTTAAAAAGAATAAAAATCAATAAGAAAGAAAGCACTCCAATGTTTACACCCTGCAGAATGTCACAGTCTGTATAAATAAATAAATAAGCAGAAATAATGGCGGCCATTATGGCAGAGGGCGGCCATCTTGTTTCTTATGAGTGCCATACTTGTGTGTGTACAATATTGAGGGAAGGAAGCAACTGGGCAAAGGCAAGCCAAAGGGCACTAAAGGTCAACCAGACCGAAAAAGGCTTTGCTTTATTTACACAAAGAGGCTTTGACTAGCACCTGATAGCCGCTAGGGGGCGTCTGGCGCAAATTACCCCAACATGTGGTCAGCAGGTTGTTTTCCAAACACATGTCCCTATATTTACCATGTATTTACCATCCCACCAACCATTTCATAATTGTTTCAAATATTTCTCCATATTTCCTATATTTATCTGAATAATAGGCCTAATGGGATAAGCCTAAATTCGAATGGCGCGTTTTAAATTCCGAGTCATTAGGCTTAAGTGACAATAAATTATAATAAAAAAAAACTAAGCTTCCCCAACAAATATTCTACTCTTCAACACCAACAATGGAAATGAAAAGAAGCAAGTGCCATCGTCAACAACAATGACATCATATCCTCTCTCACACGCTTATACAACTCCGTAGGAATCTGAAAATGAAAAACTCAAATCACGTGACTTCGTAGTTTTCCGAGAAAGCCTTTTTGGCCTTGATTGAGGCTAAAAATGAAAGAAGGAGGAGGGAAAAAAAAACGTTGCACCGGTTTTAAACCAGTTGCCATCAAGGTAACGTAAATAGGGGAATAAATAAAAAAGATGCACATGTTACACGTACAAAAAATAGAAAAACTAAAAAGGCTTATCTAAAATATAAGCCTAATCCATAGGACTTCAATATAGTGCGCTTATTTTGCAAAACGTTCTTGTTACCAACATATGCAACTTTATCTTTGGACTTTTGAAACTTTAGACGACAGAAAGTTAGGGAAAAAAATGATGAAATAAATAAAAACAGAGACTCCGCACCCAGTTCAGTTCACCAACCCTTGCAATGAAGTCACGTGACCAATGTGCCAAGCTGTCAAATAACATTCTGTGAAAGCAAAAAAATACGTTTCCCAATGCTGTCTGCAATGCTGAAAACACACATTGCGCAATTTTGCCATAGGCCTTTTCCAACTTCAACAGAACTCATTAAATATATTATAAAAACACAAAACTTATGGTCACACTCAATTATTTATAATTAATTAACACAAACAAAATAGCAACTGTATCATATTACATAATCGAATACAATTAATAACAAGACGGAAATTGGGCTTTTTTTGTGTTACACTTCTTTAAATTTCAAGGTTTTTATTGATTAATATTAATTAATCCAGTGCAAATAGGATATGAATTTTGCAACAGAATTAAAAAGAAATTTGTTTTAAATTATACGTACCAGTAGATGGCGCTGCAGGTAAATTAAGTCAAAGTCTGCATCAAATTACTAAACATCTTTTGCACTAATTTTTGTATTGTAATAAAATGATTTAAAGTCATGAAGGAAATAAAAATGATTTTAAAATATTTTTAATTTTTAAATCAAAACTAAATCACGTGGTGTGTTTAAAATTAACTTTGGCCACGCCCCTTTACCCAACACGTTGCACTATAAAATATATTTTACACATATATAGAAATTACCATATTCGGAAACGCCATCTACCGGCAATTTGTAACAAAAACGAAAGGCCAAAATTCAAGTCAGCTCTTATCTATAATATCTTATTTCTTCAATCTATTTTTAAATTCAAAAACATCGTCATTATTATTGACCCTGTCGATTTTCAAGTCTGCCTGGAATGTTCAGTTATGTTCACACACAAAAGGAAAACCCTATTTAGTATATAGAAAAATAACAAGGGAAAAAATATATTTTTCGGCTGGCCGAATTTTGGCTTTTGTCGGGCTTTTGACCCCATATGACCCACATTACCCTCAGCCTGCCACCCTTTCGGTTACGCCCAGTGGTCACGTGACCTTATTCCAACTTCCGCCACGGTTAATATCTGTCGCAATTCAAGTCCGAATTATGACTACATTGCATATTACAATGTTGAAATGTCAATTTTCCTTGTTTTGAACTTGGTTTTGAAGGTCAAATGGAGATAGGGAAAAAATATAGTGGTAATGTACTAATATAACTTTGATGGCACCTTGGCAACATTGATTTTTCTTTGGTGTGAGTGCACTTTCCCGTGAGACAGATCCATCATGCAAGCTTGCTTTTGCATAATAACACCTGTGACGTCACTTTATCGTTTTCAAAGCTGATCGATAAAATATTATGCATGCACACATACCCTTACATTGTGTGCAGTGTAACAACAAAATGGCCTTTACGCATGAACTGTACTGAATTTTATGTGTTAGGCTTAAATATTTGTACAACGAATTCCAGTTCAAATTTTAAATCACAACTATATTCATTTATTGCAGCTGTTCAAAATAGTCCCTACACTCCTACAAATATATTTTATATTATTTATTGCCAACCACTTTACCCCTCAATAAAGAACTTTTGAATTGCAGTACAAACAAACTATCACCTTTAAATCCTAACAAATTACCTAATTAAACGTTCAACTGTATTACAGTATTACCATAAAGTCTGACTTTGCAAAGTTCCATTTTTCAAAATTTAGTTATTACGCATAAATTACTCACTTTAAATATTTGGCCCCAAAAAAAACTATATTGAAATCACGTGACACTACTTAGCTTTAATAACTTGTTTCGATCGATATGGTGCAACTGCAATTCCCACAATCCATAATCTCATTAAAAAAAACAACAACCGGTCTCCATTTTACAATGGGGAATTAATTTGGCAAAAATGCAATTTGCCCATTCTTAGTTTCCTTCCATACCCAAAACAGCCTACATTACCATGCATTAATTAACTTCATCATTTTCAATTAAAATTCCCCGCATGTTTCCGCAACAATAACAACAGAAAGTTTCTTAGTTTCCACACCAGACGGCGCACCGAAACGCTGCCGTTTCACAAACGTACATTTGAAAATCTAATATTTCCAAAATCATGTTTTAAAAAATATTTAATAGCCATAGTAATTATTACAATAACAGAAATATACTACAAAATATATGTAAAAGTAATTTGGGCTGAGATTAAATTGGAAATTGCAGTTTTTCCTGCAATTAAATGTGTTTGAGGTTTGACCTGGACGGTTTTCCATACACAGAAAATGACGCAAACCAGTTTCTAATTTCGGAACACCCAAATTACTTTTCATCACGTTGGCTAAAACCAAGCCAAGGAGAAGTGAAAAACAAAAAGTAATCAAATGAAAAAAGGAAGAAAAAAAATAGACCCAACCCAACAAGTGCAACTCATTTGACATTTACTTGCAATCAATCGAAATAACAGTTCGATAACATTATTATTGATTGCCCAAATATCATTTTCAACTATTAAAACTGCACAAAAATCATTATAGTCAGCCAACTTTTTTTTATTTTATTTTTATTATTCCTAACATAGATAAGAAAGTCTTTATAAGAAAAAAGAAATAGAAACTGCACATAAACAACGTTTATTTTCGGGTTTTAACCTGCAAGTCTGTTTTAACACACAGACCACGATTATTTTAAGAACAAACAACGTTTATTTATCCATTCTATCAATATTTACTTCATAAAGCACTGTGCTTCATTTACCATGCGAGAAAATAACATTCTTCCAATTCAAATACCACACCTGAAATTGTTTATTTTATGCTTAAAAACTTTCATTTTACACTGTGAACCGAGGGAAGTTCCTATTGTGTAACATTACAAAGTATTTAATATTAACCTTGTTTATTTTGTCAATTAGATTGCCAATTAGACACCGTCCGAAAAAGAATGGTGCGTTGTTTCTCGCACCGCGAATGGACTGATGCACCTTTCTTTTATGAACAGAGTTCCATTATTGTGTCCACTAAAAGGAGTATTTCATGCTGAAGTTTGCGTTTAAATTGTTTTGGGATCATTATTTTTGAGTAGCTTATGGATATGTGATGTAATGGAGCATTGTCCTGTTTTGAACTCATTATTTAACAAATTATTATTTATCAATTTTCAGATAAGATTCCAGATAATTTCCTTTCTTGGTTGAATTGGTAAAAGTAAACACTCACATGATGAAATCTTCAAGTTTCAGGTGCAAATCTATTGGATTTTCAGGAACAATACCTAACCAACATTGCCAAGGTGACTTTAAACAACAATAAAAACCCTTCAGGAGGTGGAACAAAAAAATAAATAGAAAAGAAAAGAAAGAATAAAGGGGGTCCTGCACACAATTCACACACAACGGTCTCTAGTATATAAAAGAAATACAGAAAAAAAAGCCAAAAGAAACAAAAATAATCTTATCTGAGTGCTGACCCGGATTCCCTGAATGCAATTATACACTTGCACACAAAAGTACTGTACTTAAATCCCTTTTCCGCAACACAGGTGCACATTTTCGAAATTTCATTCACCGTTGCCCTAAATTATGTATATCTCCAAAACCGATTTGTTACGACATTTGCTATTTAAAGCTACACACACGTAATCATTCAATTCGTCCCAATCATTTACCCCATTCGTTCCATTTCATTTCCGAAATCCCTCAAAAAGATTGGTGCACAACCCCACTCTAATTATACCTATTTCGCACCATTCTTTTATGTCCACTCAGGTTTAAAAAAAAAACAAAAACTAATCCAGAAAAACAAATAATATATAATGACCCACACCTTCAAAACCTTCAAACAAAAACAACTATCGTCATAACACGTGTATTCATGCCTAAATTACGTTGTGGATTTCCCCAAATTTACGATTTCCTCGAATTTGTCGTTTGTAATAAAAGAATGGTGCAACAGTCCATTCATCTGCAATACACCAACGCACCATTCTTTTGTAGACAATGTCAAAATCATCAAATTTTGGGGTAAAAACTCGTCTATCAATAGCAAATATTATCAAAATAGTTGAAAAGATTACATCCTAATCTAATCTACTCGAATTGGTGTGTATTTGTATGAATTTTAACCGAAATTTCGTTTTTTATATTGTGTCCTTGATGGAATATTCATTGAAATTTAATATAATAGTTTTGTTTTTAAAAATGAAAATCAAGTTAATCTAGCAGAATATTTTAATATCTTATCGTTTCGTGTGGCCAATATACACAAAAATATGCGTTATCAGACTATGTAATGATAAGGAAAACGTAGCAAAAATAAACAAAAAGTTTTTGTTGCTGCTGTATATATTTCATTACTTGGAAATTCCATTATTAATGAGCACAGTGATGATACGACTTTTTATGGTGTACATATACGTATATATAAACATATTTTTAAAGCTGAAGAACACGTTCCGCAACATAGCTAACCATGTTATCAAAAAATAATGAGAACGAAATTTATAATGGACCAAAAAAAAATCAATTTTGTCAAACCTATAAACCTAACATCATTTCCTATAAAAACAATGAAAAACAAAAACAGGAAAATTTATAATTGCTCAAGAAATATCTATTTCTTCTACACGTTTAAATTCTACTAAACATTTTCCTTGATACTTGAAACTAAACTATTGCACTATTTAGAAAATTTATCGAAAAAATACTCATTTGCCAACATTATTATCGATCCGTAAAAGTTATTTCTGACTACATAACTTCTATACACAACATAATGGGATAGAAAATCGATGAACCAAACAATAATTACCTCTTCAACATAAAATAATAATTGTCTCTTTAAAAATCATTACAAAAGTTGCATTATATCTCTGAAAAGAAGGAAAAACAGAATTTAAGCATTTGTTCATGGGCTAAATATCAGTAATAAACTATAAATTTAATTATGTATCGAGGATTTTTCATGTATTTATATGATTTTTCACGTATTTATTATATGAACATCTTTTTACCATTACACACAAATTAAAGGTGAACTGACAGGGCGGTAAAAGTGGACTATGACCAACCCTGCCATTGGGTAAATTGGGACCACTGGCCAATTAGTCTGTCCATGATTGGCCAGAATGGGTACAGTTCAGAGTCCATGTCAGTTCACCTTTAATATTACATGATTTCTGTAAATCTCTATGAATAATTTCTCAGAATTCTATGACTATTTTGTGACTCACCCTAGCCTAAACAAAATAAAAACAATAAAAACACAATCCACATTTGGCAGCACCTGAATATCCATTAAATTTACACAGGCTCAAAATAACTTCAGAACAATGACAGAATGATACAATACCAAGTAAACAACATTTACAATCCTATAATCCCATTTTTCATTTCCAGGAAGTACATCAAAGGCCTGGAATATATTTACAACTTCAAATCAGCATAATTATTAAATATATTTATCCCAATTCCAAGTTTAAATTACAAATTAATAACATTTTAATATTTTCAATTTTAATTTCGCATATGAAACATTGCTCAAATATAGCCAAAATCATAACAATTTAAATGTAGTACATGACTATGTAACAAATTTAACTACTGCAATTCATTAATTTTAATGGCACGTTTCCCATAGATTTTTGACACTTATATTTATTAAGTTATTCCCAATTTATGGTAATAGTAGTACTACCAAAAGCAGCTATTTATTTAAGCAATTAGTTTTAAAAAATAAGCAAAATTCAGTTGCCAAATTTACGAATTATGTCATATATTGTTTTGCGTGAATGATCAGCTAGGACATCAGTCCACAATTTATTTTTCTTTTATGAAATGATATATTATATATAGGTGGATATTTGAGGCTGGAAGCCAAAGCCAAAAACCTGACACAAAATCAACATTTATCCAGGTCGTCCTTTCAACCAGATTTCTTCCAAACTTGCCTATGTAATTATAATATCACTCTATTCAGACGTATTTTAATGGTGCAAAAAAATCAAATAAAAGACTTGCCATTAAATTTTAATGTTTAACAAATTCAGTCTTACCCTTAAAACCTCATTGATGTTATTTCATCTTCGACTAAAATATGTATAATAATTAAGTTATGTATATCAAGCCATTACATTTCCAAACAAAATACAAAACAAAAAAACTTTGCACGAAATTAATTCTGTAAATTGTCATAAATTCTCGTTTTATTTCAGATTCCTACTAAATTGGGATCACATTAAATTCTGACATACTTTTCATTTTAAACATATCAATATACTCAATCCACTGATAACAAATCGTAATTCTTTCATTTCGAGCCTATTTTATAGATGTGACCTCAATTCACCTCATTACCACTTAAAACGAATTACATCATTTCTCCAAGATTTCTCAAAACGAACAAAATTAATTCGACTTCACCTGTTTATTTTGCTACGAATTATGTTAAAAACAATCACAAAAATCCTATTTATTTACGCATTAAAAACTGGATTAAAAAACCACTGATATGCACCAAAATGGAGAGAAAAATCCAAGGAAAAATATAAGTAAAAATTCCCAAATTTGGATTTATCCCGATGCGGTTCGAGTAACGTTGTTTCGCTTTTACGTTGCTTGCAACGTAAAAGCGAAACAACGTTACTCGAAGCGCCGTAACTCGAGCTCTACCTGCAAACGTGAGGAATGTTATCGACCAGTGGACCAAATATGGCCCTAATAAATGGAAAACGTCACCAAAACCCAAGCCAAAACAAAACAACATCATTTCCTGGCCATTTCGCGCGATTTTTAGCAATGTCTGCGTATATTTTCGCTAGCTGCGTTTCCAACTAAAGCGTTCGGCAAATCGGATCGTTCTGCGATAGAAAACAAAACCTACCGTGAGTTCCGGAATTCTGTAGTCTCGATGTGTAGCGGCTCGAATAACACCAGACCTCCAATCCCATTCGCAAATCTTGGATAATTTGAGCTTGCCTGGTCCGCCGCCGCTGCTCACCACAAGAAACCTTTTTCCCACTATTTCGTCTCGTTCACGATACTTGAGCGCCATTGCATTCATCTCGTATCCATAATGGATGATTTGGCGCGTTTATTTCGCCGTTTCTGCACACTTTTCCACTGTATACTCTCTTCTCTCGGTCCGTCGTTCTCCCGCAGTTGAAACGAAACGCAAACCCGCTGTGCTACGCGTACGGATACACGCCCATGTTGCGCGCCAAAAAATTCCGCCGATTCACACCCCATCCAACAAATAAAACCTTGCGCGACCTTTTCACGAGGCCGACAAAGTAGCGCCAAGCTCCGCCTCCGGTCACGCCCTCTGCGCGCATAAATTAAATACGCTTATCGTAGACACACCTCCAGTACCGATGTGTTGCCAATCCCCACAGTTACAATACTATATTACAACATTTACATTCCGCTTTGTAACGATTCAAACAATTCAAATTAGTGCGTATTATTACTAACAGGTATTCCATATAATGAATTAAAGCAATGCATAGCCATTGTTTCGCATGTTAGCGTTCATTTTAAATAAATAAAAATGAAATTATGTACGCAAATGTAAGGAAAGTAATGTAAAAGTGTTTAATATTCGTTTAGTAACTTTACATTGACGTTAAATCATCGTCAAATACGAGAAATATTGCATTGTTCACAAATAAATAAAAGGTACTACTTTGCGATGTACTACAATTGATAACGAAGGCCAGCGGGAAGTTGGCAACAGCGGATATTCGGGAATCTCCCCTAATCAGCTTTATAAAACCGAAACTGGCTTGTGAATGCGACGTTGCTATCTTTTAACCTTAACGAAGTTTTAACATATCCAAGTTGTAACTAACACTTCTCGGACTTCCATTTTAAGTAATCGACTCTGGATTAAATCCGTATTAGTGCAAAAAGATGGTTTCTGCTCTGATCGCTAAGCTCATCAAGTAAGTTTCGTTTCGAAAAATAGAAATTGCGGAATTTTTCAAAAAGAAAACATTCCAATTAATAATGTTCAAATTTCATCCCGGTTTTAAATATACAATACGCGCGTTGTCATGTGAATTACTAGGCAAAAAATGTGGGAACGAAACGTCTTTGTTGTCAAGCGAAAAAACTACTCCGGCCGTTATCACTTTAACTTTCACTTTATTTTTCTCTAGTACAATAGATAATTTATCCACCCTGATGTGAACCGCATTTTTGTCTATTGCTAACGCATCGTTGAATGTGCCGTTAATATAATCCTTCAATTCATTGGAGCAAATCGAGAAAAAAATGCGCATTTTATAGTATCTTTGCAAGTTTCTTGCTTGGAAATGCGTCTCGTGCAACATCTCCATTGGAATATACATTAAACTGTTGCACAGAAAACATTGCACCGCAATAATGTTGCGAGTCTGTTTCAAATAAAATAAAAATGTTTTTATGTCAACGGATCCGATCATATGATCCCATAATCTTTTCCAGCTATGCAGTCTAGAAACTACGCAAATTTTGCATTATAATATATTTAATTCTAGGCATAAATAATTATGGTTATTTTAAAAACAATGGAATCATTTTTAAATTACAACGAGGAAGTTTCCAACATAAGAAAAGGATGTAACTGGTAGAATAATTTCAAATAATATACCAGTACCTTTCAAATATAAAATATGAAGAAATAATTAAAAGTCTCATTTCTAACACCACCAGAGGGCGCAAACATCACATTATCACTTTACTTTCCCACAGGTCTTATCAATTATTAAATTGTTAATACACTTTATGTAATCTGGAAAGTACTTTACGTTCATTGACTGCATCTGGTACGATAATACAATTATACTAGATCGTCTTGCAGACGTTTTCCAAATATAAATTAGCATTTCTATTTTTATGAATTAGAAATCCATGACTAATCTATTGCGCATGAGCTAACATGAGCGCAACAGCAGCAGCGCCCCTGACGGATTATTACCCCAACTGGTAACTTGTGTGACACAAATGCAACTGAAAACAACACTGTTGGGTCGACGTCCTTTACAACTAAACCGTTCCTAAAAACGGACATGCATAAAAGGAAAGATTTGTGTGAAATAGACACGTGATGAGTGACGTCAGCAGCCAGCTATTGACCTTAAGCCTAACTGATCTTATTCTATGGCAAACATTAGGCCTATCAAGTTTGCGTGGGATGTGCTCACAAGACAACGAACCACATCAGTGATTGATGACACCACTTTTTCCCCCACCAAATAACGGTCCATATACCTGAACGTGATGTGGTCTGATCGATGGCCCTCCCCTTTATCATCCTAGCCCCCCTCTTCCATCGGACATCATTATTCAACCAGATTCACTTTTATCAAGCTTTTATCCCCTTCTATCCAAAAATGGATTTCCAGAAAGCTATAGGGATCATCCATTACTTTTGCCTAGTTTGGCTTCTTACATTGTATATCTGTGTTCAATTACTAAACAAATGACTACTTTCACGTGTTTTGACCCAAATTTACAAGAGCTCTGTGTTCCACTTTTAGGAAAAGGGGGGGGGGGCATCTTGAAAAATTAAACGAAAAATGCATCTGGAGAATATACAAAAATGGCTTCATTGTGTTTAGTACATTTGCAGTAGCAAGTGTTTAAAAAAACAAATGATATTTGAAAAGTAGGTAAAGTATACATGCATGAATACAAATTTTCCCCAAGATGGCGGCAATTTCCTTCTCTCTGTCCAATCGGATAAAACGTTTTCAATTCGTCTTTTACTGGGTTTCAAAGTAGGGCAAGGCTGACTAAAAAGTTACCTGTATATAAATTGGACCAATCGCTTATTCCCTACAAGGACAGTGCTATACTGAATAACTATCAGCTGTTGCCTTGCATTTCACCTGTTACAATGACAAATGCATTTTTGTATTTTTCAAATAAAACCCCTTTAAAATGCCAGTACTAAACTTGAAGCAAAAAAAAAAACATGTTTGGATTTTTATAGATTTTTTCTTCAGAGTATGGCACGCCAAGCATGTCCAATGTTTTCCTCATCATACAAGACTTTGTATAGAAAAAACTACTGTTACAACTAATAATTTTTCTGGTTGTGTAAAAAGTTCAGGAAAAGCTGTAAAGAGGGTTGGCTTTTTTTGAGCACTTTGATTTTGAGTTCTGGATTCACTCTTGCTTTCACTTTAGTATTTTTGTTGTAAGTTACTTTTTTCTTTTCTGGCCTACGGTTCCATCAATTTGTGCTGCAAGAATCTTGGCCGTTAGCCCAGAGAAAGGGGAGGGGTTTCACATGTTACTGTATACAGATGATGCATATAGCAAAAGGCAGACATTTTGTGCGACATGTTGAACCGATAGACACAAGCTTTCAACTTCTTATGCTTCACTAACCCAACCAAGTTGCTCTTATATTTTAGAATAGTAATATAATGGTGGAAGTTGGAAGACAATGAACCGCTTTGGGCTGAAAGTGACCCCAGCAAATTTGGCTCTCTTGTCACTTTTTTGCTCTTCTGCCTGTCCAGTCATGGCCCGTTCCCTTTTTATCCTTTTCAGAACAGTCTTTGGAACACTTTACCCTGCATATGCATCTTACAAGGCTGTCAAGACCAAAAACGTCCGCGAATATGTAAGTTTCACATTTCAAAATGTGACCCAAATTATATTCAAAGTTTTACAAATCAATTGTGTTCACTAAATTATTTTTAAATTCCAATCTATTACTATCTCGTAATTTTATGTTAATTGTCATATCATTTATAAAAATGTAGAAATGGTTTTATTATGATGGGATTTTGCAAATTTGTTTAATGGGATGGTTTAAATTTGTAGAAATTAAAGTTTATTTTTTCAGTAATAAAGTTATAAATCCCAAAATTAAAGTTATGTATACTTCTATTGTATGTACAAATCCATGTTTTCAAAGAAGCTTTAGGTTTGTTTACCGAATTATTTAAATTTAATTACTCATTTTCAAACATTTTTAAAAAGTAATGCAAATTCAGAGAATATCCATGCATGGACACATTTAGAAAAGATTGCTGACATGGGATTTACTGAAATTGCTGGGCTTGGCCAAACAAACGAACCCACAAATAAAACTCATGCTTCATCATGTCACGTGATTCAGTAAATAGCCTGGCTTTTGAAATGTTGCCAACCTAATGTACACACAGGAAACTGGTCATAATAATAACGATTAACAATTTTCAATGGCCAAGTTCAAACAAGGACAAATGCATGCATTATTATTTATCATTATGTCATTGTCCTATTCTTTTTTGTCAACTCCCCAATCACACCCATAATGGCCGCCCGGTAGGTGGCGCTCGTCTTAAAAATCCATTTTCTTTAAATTAATTCATTAATTACCCTGTTTCAAGGTGAAATGGATGATGTACTGGATTGTATTTGCTTTCTTCACATGCACCGAAGATATTACCGACATTTTCCTTGCCTTTTGGTAAGTGTCTGATAATTGATGTTACATAATGTTTTAAACAACTGTTACATAATTTCCTTCCCTAGGTTCCCTTTTTATTACGAAATCAAGATACTAATTCTGCTCTGGCTTCTGTCTCCAACTACCAATGGTTCCAGTATTCTGTACAGGAAATTTGTTCATCCGCAGCTTATGAAGCGAGAAGATGCAAGTGTCATTTCATCAGTTTTCATCATTAACCATTTCAAATAATTCACTATAATTTAAATTGTTCCTTAAACAGAGAATAGATGAGTGTATAGAAAAGGCTAAAGCTGATGGATACAACACAGTTGCTGAACTTGTCACAACCGGAGGAAACCTGGTCACTCGGGTAGTCCGGGAAGCCGCTATACCATTGGTCAACAGAGTTGTCCAAGAAGCAGCAGTAAAAACCATCACTTTCTTAATGTAATATTATGTTTTTATAATTATAAATGTAATAGAAATTGTTTGGAACCATTATCAGGGAGTTGGCCATGGTAATAACATGCATCGAAGCTACAGCACTAATGACATCAACGCCCATGATGGACCCACCAGAGATTATTACAGGCCTATAGGATATGTTGATGAAGGTTAACATTTATAATCTAGTACTATATTAAAGCAAAGGGAGTCAAAACATTTGGTATTAATGTGGATTTACTGCGGTTAATACTTAGGTGTTGAGATTATGGATCTGGATTCGGATGAAGACTTCTCATTGGGTAGCACAGCAAGGTGATAATAAAATGAGAATATTCTTATATGTATTTCTGAATTGAGAATGAAGTGGATTGAGTTTAATATGTAATCATTTGGTTTTTTGTTAGTGGTGTGCGCAAAGATGATCTCAGTTCTGGATATAGCGGATCGGAGTCTCTCGCTCAACCCGTACCCTCGACTTCTAACTCAGAAGTGGATGCTGTAGGAAGTAGAAGTGCGAAAAAGAGCACTGGGAGGCCAAGAACTAAAGCAGTCAGCTTTGAAGTGAGTGCCAACATGTCTATCTATATATAAAACCCATGTTTGAAACTAAAAGTCTACCTAACCTGGAAATTTTTACAGGGTAACGCCGCGTACGCAACTCTTCCCCGCACAACCAAGAGAAGTACGAGAAAGAAGGTTACAAATGACAAGTGATGAAGGAAGTTATGAAGGAATTAAACCCGTGGAAGTGTGATACATTAGCAGCAAAATTAAAGCAAGAACCATATCTGTGTAATATCTGAAATGTACCATGCTCATGATGGAGCTCCGTAATATACCAAAATGTAAATAACAGATATTGAATATTTTCTTGCTGCAAACAAAATTAAGAAAGTTGTCTTATATTTGCACATTTAGTTTTAGCCATGTCCACAATTTTTATTATTTTATGTAACTGCCGTCCATGCTGCACTTATGGTGTCTTCCACGTTAAATGTTGGGTATTTCTTGGTATAAATGTCATGGTTTTTCTCGCTCAAATCGATTGTGATCAGTACTGGAATATATCAATATTCCAGTACTTATATGAAGGGTTGTCAAAGCAAGGCAAAGTGAGAGTCTGGAAGCTTCGGAAACATTACGAGTGGTTTTACGATATATTATTTGCGCAAACCTGGGGTTTATTTGACATTTGTTACTATTTTCAAGTTGCGTACTATGTCATTTTTCACTGTTGTGTTGGTATTTAAACGTTTGGTTTCAATTTTTAGTAGTATTTTACAGTTCATGTTCACGAGGTTTTGTACGTTGTTTTCACTCATTAAACCACTTCATTTGCCTCGTCATTTTTCACAATTCAACTTTCTTATAATTGAAAAACTCTTGTTGAGTTTCTAAGTAGTATTTTAAAACCTCTTTAGCTGTAGGACGGTTCTTGGGATCGATAGATTTACATCTAGAGTGAATCCCAAACAGATGGAACATAAGAACATCCGAAGAGTACGCGCCGCGCAAAAAGTGTTCGCAAACTTGGGGAATTTTCCAAATATCTGTCTTTTCATCATAGCCTGGCATTTGAGCATCACTGAATGTTTTATCCTCATAGGGCCATAATTGTTCAGGGGCTACAAAGTCACCGGTTAACCTCTTATGACCACATTTCACTTTGGTTTCGGTGACTTGCGGAAGAGCATCCAAGTCGTTGACGACCAAACGAAAGTTATCAGTGACCAGATATTGTTGTAATGTTTTGTCTAGATTGTTGGTATCACACATCACTCTAGTTCCCAATGGGCTTTCGTGAAGATAGCTCAAAATGGCCACGTAATCCACACACAACTGAAACCTGGCTTGCAGGGAATTGAACATGGATATCGCATTTGCGGCATTTCCCAGCGAGTGAAATTCGGTAACTAATGCCAAAGGTTGTGTACAGAAACCCACTAACTGCACTAACCTTTCGTGAGGACCCAATGATTTCAGCATTTCCAATCCATGAATAAAATCCGCCTTATGATCTTCTATTTGGAGAACACTTAATGCCACATTGTAATTTCTCCATTTGGCCAAATACACCTGAAACATAACAAAAGAAATACATTTATAAATATAATCATTGAAGTAATAATTCATTCCTCAACATCTTATTAAATAATCATAAATGTGAATTATTTATTAATATACCATAGAAAAAATGGAAAATCAACACCAATTATTTTTTCAATAAAATACACTTAAATTAAATTTAGGTAAAAATCTACTGTTTTCATTCATTATCTTTATTTTAAGTCAATATTACCGAATTGTCCCCTTGAGTCGATTGTAAAAATCCAAGCCAAAAGCACCAAAAGGCACTGCAATGGGTTTTCAAATACTTTCTTAACATGTGCACAATGACGTCATAATACGTGCACCTGCATGAAGAAGAGCGCCATGTTATGACGTCACCTCTAGTTTTATGTCTAGTTTCTACCAAAATTTTGCGTAGTTTTAAAATAGAAACAGAGTACCGCAAATTCACAACGTCTAGTAAATCAGTCCAAATGTATTGGACGAGTTTCAGGATGACTTCGATTACTTTGTTGCGGTTTTATGTTGTAAATTTAGAGGAAATTCACCTTTTTCACAGCTCCTTCGCCGATCAATTCTCCAGCGACGACGTCGTGTTCGATCTGTTCGCAACCGAGCAAATGGTGCCAAAATTGCATGCCGGCCAATTTAAACTCTCCTTTCTTCCCAACCGGTGATGCAATGTCTACTACACTTTGGACCTTTGGCTCGTTTACATAGTCGTTTAGACCGGTTATTTCGTCGAACGCGTGTGCGAAGTGTCGCAACACCAAGACCAACATGACGGCCATTACTGTTACACCCGGCTTCCATACCATTGAAACCGACGCAATTCGTACGATTTTCGCAATAAACTTTAAATATTAGACCCCAATCTGGTAAATTTACCCACATTTGCATCTGGAAAGAGGTTTCCAATCATTATTTCTATATCCGGCGATTAATAACCGCCTTGGATCCACAGTGCTGAAGTATGGTGTGCCAAACTCATCAAAAATATATTCAATGCAGCCGAACCATGGCCGAACATGTGGATGTATTTGCATAGATTTGCTCCTAATTTCCGGTCAATTGGAGGGGTTATAAAATTTGTAGTGACGTCACATGTATTTAAAACGCGTTTACATTTTTTGTATGACCTTGGTATGACTGAGTAAAGTATTTTGGGAAATGTATAGTTTCTTATACAATATCTGCATATGGCAAACCTCAGCATGCAACTTCATTTCAAAATTTGTGAACAACTTTAATTTAATAATCCTCTACGCGTTTTTTCTAAAATATCCCATAACTTATTTTGTAACTAGCATATACTAAGCAAATCAGATTTGCCAATAATGTCGAATTTATTAGCATACACTAATTCCAGCCTAGTTTTGACTAAACATCCATATAATATCATCCAATTTCAAATTAACATCTTCATTTCGAAGGTTCGACCCTCTTCTTTGGCTTTACTACAAAGTATAGAATGATTAGCCCAATACCAGCATATGTGGCCATTCCAACCTGAAATAACAAGTTTGATGAAATGCATTTCAAAGCATACTAGCCATTAGGCTTATTTTATTTGTGCATTCTTCTGCATTGCACTTACATTTGCTCTTCCTCTGTTGGTCGTAGAATTGAAATATTTCGACAATCCCTTGAAGTTTGCTTCTGCACCCGAGTCCCCAGCCATAGTTTCAAAATTTCCAGTTGAATTTACTGCGTTTCAACGAAAAAACCTTATACAAACTTTAACCTCCATTTCCCAAACGCAGTAATGAAAATACGTGTACAAATAAGTCTAATCGTTATCTAAACCACCCAAAATAACTTTCTAAACCTGATTTAACGGTATTAAAATGTACGAAATCAACGAAATTCCGACCTACCCGAACCCTACACGGCCAAATCCAAAATGAAAAATTATATATCCTAGATATCGATGCAGATCGATATGCTTCCACAGCAGTGCAGTCAGTCCCCGCCTCCCTTGTAATGAAAAGAGGCGAGGCGAACGACGTATCACGATTACTACCGGCTTAACGATCTTTTAGAGGAGGAGCCTAACTGCACTACCGTCATGTTGGAAGGAAAAATAGACCGATTCGATTAATTTTATTATTGAAATTCTTAATTGCAAAATAAATTAGTTATCAATCAGTTATGGTGTAAAATTGAGGTTCATTGGGGAGTAACTTGATAAAATTAACTCTCCTTGTAGAGTTCTGGGCATTCCACTTGGAAGGATGGCACTTTCTGGCTGAAAATTCACAATTTCCCATTATATGGGCATCCTATTTTGTAATATTGTTTTGTATAATAGATCTTAAAAGAAACCAACCTGCATTGCTGCATCTGGAACAGTTCTAAGATGAGCTATTTGCCGCAGGATAGCATTTCCCTCTTCTCGTGTCTGAAAAGTAATTATTGCAAGAAAATGATTTTAATATTGTACACAAATCACAGAAAATTTGTTGCTATATTAAAATATACCAAACAATTTTAACCTCTTTGTATTCCGTGCACTTTTGTGCATTATCATAAGCTTCATCCAAACTTCTGCTTTTAAGGTAGTAATCGGCTAAATATTTATAAGCATGGCACATATCATCACGGTCCGTAACCTATAATCGCATACAACTTCAAATTATAGCTCAAAACACCTGCATTTAAAACAACAATGGATTACTTACACCTTGTTCTTCAGCTTCAGCAATATATTCACTGTAAGCAGCCACTGCTTGTTTTTCTTGCGTTGATCTTGCGTACAACCTGAAATTTAACAAAATGAAATACGACAACTATATTTTGGAAAAACCAATTCATTATGAACTTATTTACTTTGCAAGTTTCACTAATGCCATTCCTTCCACATCTCCAACTATATGAGCTTTCCAAAAGCATCTTTTAGCCTCAATGAGTTTATCCAACTTCTCGTAAGATTCTCCCAAAGCAACCAGCATCCGTGAATCATTCGGCCTAATTAAAACAAAATTAATAGCTTATTAAAAAGCCCATTACTGTGAATTGTAGAATTGTACACTAGATTTACTATACCTCAATTGCTGCGCTTGTCTGTAATAATACAAACAATAATAGTGCATTTTCAGCAACTCGTAGGTTTGACCGAGTCCGTACCACGCTCTGTAATCGCGCCGATTCACCTCTGAACAACAAAATTATTAACGACATTTTTAAATTTACAATCACACAACATTTAAATACCAATAGCTTGTCTGTATGACTGGATTGCAGCAGATGTGTTCTTCATTTCCATGTACTCGTGGCCCATCAGTGTCCATGCCGAGAGATAATTTGGGTTTAATTTGAGAGCGCGCTGAAAGTACAGAACTGCTCTTTCGTGCTGAGAACGTAGACTGTAATAATTTCCTGCAACATTATAAATACTATTAATTATCCAAGAAACATCACCTTTATATAATAAAATTACAAGCAAAACAAGGAAACACTTTACCTACGACGCAGCAAGTTTCCACGCAGTACTTATCGATGTCGCATAACTGGTGCGCTAAGTAACTCAACTCGACTCTTAATTCCTATAGTTTGATTAAACAAATAATATATGTAAGAAGAAAACTCATTTATGTGGTAAAAATTATCACGAACAACCTTCACGTAGAGAAGGTTTGAGTACGTGTCCATATTGTCCAATCTGTACGGATCAATTTTCCTCAACTTCTGGAAAGTGCACACTGCTTTATCTACATCTGTTGTAAAAATATAGTTGTATAATACTATTATATAACTAACTCAGACAATGGGTTGGGTTTAACATTTACTTCTCATGTTGTGATACGAAATGGCGATTTGTGCCGTGATGTACGTGCTGTTACTAAAACCGCAGTCTCGTAGTTGATTGTAAATTTCTAATGCCTCATCGTTTAGTTGCAATTCAAGGTATGCTTGTGCAAGGAAGAACTGTTTCACCCAAACGTCCGGAAGCTCCAGTAAATTCAGCTTAACAAACATTAATATGACATTAATAATCACACCGAATAAAATCATGTATTTTGATTATTTTTAATTTTTACCTTATCCTTGTCTGGGATAAGCACAGCAAGTTCCAGCCATGCACCCCAGTGAAAAGGTTCAGCTTGAATAGCTTCTAGAAAAATGTCCACTGCCATTTTCTTCATATCCAATTTCTTCAGCACAGCCCCATACAAGAAAAGTGCATAACCATCTAATTTTTTCTCCAGGTGATCTTTTTGTAATTCAGACCGGAGAGATTTCAATGCCTGATTACGGCCTGCTTCAGCACCTGGAACTGCAACAAAGAATCCTCATTATTATATCTAAATTATAGTAAACGTAGAAATTGCTAATATACAAGTTAGAATTATAAATTACTCTGGGATTCAGCCATATCATCATTTCTTTTCTTTTCTCCAGACATATACCTTGAATACAAATGCAAAAATTTGGCCTTTTCACTTTGACATCCTTCTGTGAAAAAAGCAGCTCTGTCGTATTCACGCAGATCGAAATAGCTTTTAGCCAAGGAATATCTGTCAAACTCCTTCATAAATTGCTGTAAAAACAAAATTGAAATGTTATTAAAGTTATGAAATATTGTTAATATAAAATCAGTTGTTATAATACCGGACTTTCCGCAGAATGCACAGATTTTAACTCTTCCCAGCTTGCCCCAACATCTCCCAGAGAGAAGGAAAGCTCTGACAACCTATAAAATAGCAAATTATACACATAATGTACGCACAAATTTCAAATGGTCGGCAACATATCGGTTCCGATGGATATAAATTTCAACAAATTCTTAGTAATTAACAGCTAAAAATCTAGCAGAACGCTTTCAGATGCTTACCATTTGACACTGTAAAGTAATCCTCGCTGAGAACATTCTACATTTGCCCGAATAAGATCACACTTCACTTGCTTCAAATTCATACTCAAAGGGGCCGCCATTTTTAGTGCCATCATTCGCCGTCAGAGGGCTCACTGTCCAGACGGAAATGCGCAGATCCGCAATTGAAATTTAGATCCGCATTATTTATGTCTGCTTACAAAAAAGTTTTCCGTTTTATAATCCGGGAAATATAACCGAAAGTATATTATTTCCGATTATTTCCCAAAACTACTGAAGAGTTCTTTATTTTATGGAATGCAATTAAATGGGTGTGGTTGCATACCACTCTCCGATTCGTTGGATTAGCAAGAAGTTACCGCCCAAGGGGCGGGACATTCGACGTTCCATCCCCGTTTCGCCTTTTGCCGGCGTCCTTTTGACTCCTTCGCAATAGGATAATTTTCCGATCTGTGAGCGCAATTATTTGCCTCTCGGCGCTTATCTTGGTACCAAGATTACAACAGTGAATTAGCAGTATTATTATGGCTTCATCGGTTTTTGAACAATGTCAGGAGGCGGCTCCGATCGAAATCTTTGCTTTGACTGCTGCTTTTGTTAACGATCCTCACCCGAAAAAAGTCAACCTTGGAATCGGAGGTATACGTTTTTAAATTGCCTTGATCGCATACATATATATATTCATTAATTAATCTTAATTATTGGAACCGAAGGCCAAGATATAGTAATCTATACTGGTATTTTTGCGAGTGACACTTCGATTGATTTATACTTGGATTTATATAACTAGGCTTTTATAATTATAATTATATAAAAGTACTTTAATTGGAATATTTGAAAATTAAAAAGTAAACAAAAAAAATGGGGAAGGCATTTGGGAAGATGTATTTATTATAAATTTAGTTCTTATATGATTTTATTATCATTTGCAGCTTATCGTACTGAAGAGGCCAAACCATGGGTACTTCCAATTGTTCGACGCATCGAAAAAGAAATGGCTGAAGATGAAACTCTGAACCATGAGTACCTGCCTATTTTAGGTTTGGATTCATTCTCTACAGCTTCAACCAAGATGTTACTTGGTGCAAATCACCCAGCAGTCACCGAAGGAAGGGTACATTAATACTTGACATAACTGACATATAATAACAAAAACACATTTGGAGAAAACCAGGAACTTATTGTAAATTATTTGTATTTATATTTGCAGACCATTGGAATACAAAGTCTAAGCGGCACTGGAAGTATTCGAGTTGCTGCTGAATTTCTGTCAAAAGCTTTGGGATATGAAGTGGTGTATTCTTCCAATCCAACTTGGGGTACTTTTGTTACATACGTGTCAGAATTCCCATTATTCTTCCACAAAGTTTTAAAAAATAAAATAAATTTTGGCCTTGAGTCTGTTTATTTTCAACTAGTACTGCAATGTGGACCACGAACCAGTTTTTTACCCATGCAACTGCTCTATTGGCTTTACAAAATATAAAATTTACCCACTTTTCGAGGACTTTCTTGATATTATTCCAAGAAAATATAATTATCTTGTTCACAATTTAACTTAGAATACGAGTATGAAAATGTAACTTTTTCATATTCATGCATTTTTAGATAACAGGAAAGTTGCATAAAAACAATGAAAAGGGGAAACAAAGTCGTGGGAAATCTGCTTTTATAGCAGGAAATGTTGTATATGTGCTGTAACTTTTCATGGAACCATGAAATCGTATTTTTTCTTCACAGAAAACCACGCAAAATGTTTCCTGTACAGTGGTTTCAAGGAATACCGGGAGTACAGATATTGGGATGCTGCCAACAGGAAGTTGGACTTTGAGGGACTCACTGAAGATTTAAACGTAAACGATTGGTCAAAGATTGAAAGTGTAATGTACAAAATACTGTATAGGAAAATTGGTTTGATTTTATCAGAATGCTCCAGAGAGAAGTGTCATTATTTTACACGCTTGCGCGCACAATCCAACCGGAATGGACCCTTCGCAAGAAGAATGGAAGAAAATAGCCGAAATCATTAAAACTAGAAAACTATTCCCATTTTTCGATTGTGCATATCAAGGTTTTGCTACCGGAGACCTGGACCGTGATGCGTGGGCCGTGCAATATTTTGCAAGCCAGGGTTTCGAATTGATTTGCACGCAATCGTACGCCAAAAACTTTGGATTATACAGTAATATCATATTAAAACACATAATTACATTTATACGGTTCCCATATCATTATTCATACTGGTTCATTTTCAGATGAAAGAGTTGGCAACGTGGTTGTTGTTGTGAATGACATCAAAACGATACCAAAAATTAAATCCCAATTTACGCTGCTCATCCGTAGTTTATATTCTAACCCGCCTAATCACGGAGCTCGTATCGTGTCAAAGGTCCTCAACGATCCTGCCCTATATGACGAATGGTTAGAGTATATTTTTGTTATGTTACATGGGAAAGGGCCTAATTTATTAGATTTTAATTTATTGTATTTTATATAAACAGGAAGGGGTATATAAAAGTGATGGCTGACCGCGTGATGCTGATGAGGAAACTTCTGACTGATAAGTTGCTGGCTTTGGGGACTCCAGGGACCTGGGACCATGTCCTTAAACAGATTGGGATGTTCAGTTATACTGGATTAACACGTATGTGCAGTTAACCATTTTGTTTTTCATTTTGTTTTTACGTGATTTGTGAAATAATTTTTGTCTTCGCAGCTGCGCAAGTTGAATATTTGGTGAAAGAATGTCACATTTACTTGCTGAAAAGCGGCCGTGCAAATATGTGTGGTCTGAACACCAAGAATGTGGACTACGTTGCGAATTGCATTCACGATGCGATTGCCAAATTCCCTGCCGCAAAGTTTTAATTTTGCCGCGGTCCAATATTCGTCCTGTAGTTTTTCCGATCCGATCGGATTGTATCTCGACACTGCAATGTAGTAGATTTCAGCTTCATAGTTGTAAATATTGTATTTACAAGGATGAATAAGAATAAATTAATTGTAATGCAACAATGTGAACAGTACATTTAATGAATTTAACCCGTACACAACAAACACATTTATTGATTAGTCGGTTTGAAAAATGGTGGGAAAAACGGAGCAAAGAAAATGTTGAACATTATGTATGCAAGAGTAGGAATAAACAATAATATACTGCCGAAGTTCAGATCACCCAAATCTGGTAAGAACATCCCACCACCACCTGTAGGACCATTGGGTCTAAAGAACGGCGGGTTTGTTGCAAATGTTGTCAATGTTGTATCTAATTGTCTCTTTTCAATTGCTTGAACTTGTCCTAATTGGTCAATCACTTCTGATATTTGTTTGATGTCACTATTCAGGGTACCTCTCAATGATTCGTAATATTGTTTTGTGTTGGTGTCGGTCCACGCCGAAGCTGGAAGATTAGCCAACTGGTTCCAGAAAGTGCTGTCCAGTACCATAAAGTAATATGTGGTTATGGTGATGTTTGCATCTAAGTCGTCTTCGGTTGGATTATGCAAGAAATATGTTTCCAGTGCTGATTGAAGTATTCGAAGGTTTACGAGTGCGTAGTGATACTTTTTTAGGACATCAATTCGGAAAGCGGAGTTGCTAGCGTACGATGTCGTGAAGTTGTTGACTGTTTCCAAGGCTTCTTCGTAGAATTTCTTGACTTCTGCAGCATCATCTTTTAACTTCTCAATGGCCAAAATGTTGTCCTCTCCACATATAAGAATACTATTGCAGGGAATGATTGCTATTAAAGCAATTGTGAGACGTAGTATAAGGCTCTTCATTTTGTTGTTTCTGCGTGTGTTGCTTGTTTTTAGTTCGCGATACAATTTCAAGTGTGCTCTGTTTTCATCTATAACTCTGTCCATTTCATGCTATTCAGCACCTGTGTTTTATTTGATCGGTGTATGATTGGTTGTACTTGTTTCACATGCGTCATTATAATAACTTGGAATTGACGTAACTCATTTTCTACTAATACGTATGTTGTTGTTAAACTTGTTATGCGATACTCAATTCGTGAAAACAACGAATTTTGAATGCTATTTGCAATCATATATGTCACATGCAAGGTTTTACAAAATTGTTTTTAGTATAGGCCTATAAAAAATGGCATGCTCGAGGGAAAACAGTCCACAAATACGAGAAAATAATTTAAACTAACATTAATTCGTAACAAT
This sequence comes from Glomeris marginata, assembly GCA_034696005.1. NCBI lineage: Eukaryota > Metazoa > Arthropoda > Diplopoda > Glomerida > Glomeridae > Glomeris > Glomeris marginata. Next base: position 20,906 of record JAQFZQ010000018.1, on the reverse strand, counting down.
ACTAACTTTTTAATTTAATTGAAGTATCGGTAAGAATAATGTTGTTTGAGTAAATAAGATGGTCATGTTGTCTTAATATTAATTGATATTATAAACATATGTTGATTTTAAATTTTATAAATTTTTTGTGATGTACTGGTACATTGTTTTGACGTTAAGTCCATAATAATAATAGGGATTAATGCGCATTTCAATTTTCTTTACAAGTTCCTGGAATTAAAAAATGAACTTTAATGTCGTCATATATTGTATGTTATTGGCTTCTATTTGCTGTTGGTTGTTTTATTGTTTGATTCTAAACATTTCATGGTTCGTATTCAGCACCTGTGTTGTATTTTTCTGAAATGTGATTGGCTGAATTTGTTTCACATGCGTCAGCCATATTTAAATTGCATGAACTGACAAAAAAACACATCACGCAGTTTGAATTTCGCGGGAAAAGTGTTGTTGCGATATAGAGATAACAGATAACCAATGAACGATGTGTTAGACCACGCCTACCAATTTTCAGTGTTGCCCGTATCGTGAAAATCGGTTCAAACTGAGCGCAAACAACAAACTAAGCTTGCGACGTCACGCTATCATTTGATTGGCTGCAGATTACGAAGCTACGATGACGATTGGACAAGGTAAGGTTGTGACGTCATAACACGAAACAAAATACCCGACATTCCCAATTTTTGTTTTTAACGTATCCCGTTGGCGGTAGATAAATTCCGCTCAATTTTGAATGTTTGAAATCTCAAGATAATGTGTTCGTTAATTGAGTTTAATCTCGACATGGATGCGATCAAAACAGTGGTGCAAACGAGAACTTTGTTAGCAGTTTTAGATTCGATCGCCACGCAGGTTTGTGTAAAATTTCGTATCAAATGATCGAATACGGTCCGGAATAAATTTTTTTCGTACATATATAACAGGTCAAGAAGTTAATGGAGATAAAAGAAAACGCCGTAAAAGCAGTAAACAAATTTGCGACTGCAAAAGAACAGCAGCAATGGGTGAAATATCAAAGCGAATGTGTAGAAAATTTGCAAAACGCAATTTCCAAACTGCTTGTTGCGTCCTCAAATCTGCATCAAAACGATTTAAAAGACTCCAAAAATGTGCTAGCAAACGTTGGTGATGAATTTAGGTCATCTCTACGTGTTTTGGGAGACAAAATAAACGATGAACGTGCGTGGTTTGAACTCGAAAGAAGTGTCCAAAGTTTGCTACACGCAATTATAAAGGTAATAAATTAAAAATATATAATGCGATCCATCCTTTCATATATACTACATCTACTACATACAATATACACAATTAACAACTAAATAAATCTACAATACAATGAATACAACTTCCTACCTTTTGTCACTTGAGAATAATGAGTTTTTCACTCAGGAAAACGGAAGACGCACGTATACATGTCACCGCATGTCACGTGACTTGCGATATAACCGGATATAGCCTTTGGCCCTTGACGCTGTTGCGAATATATTAAAACCATAATTGTAGTATAAAACCACATAAAACTTAGCAATGACATCGAAATTGGATGAAGGTCAAAAACAAGTACCAGACATGATATCCGCGCAATCCCAAGTCCTGAACAATAATTATGTCAGCATGCGAAATAAAACGGTTGACGTTCGATTTTAATTTGAATCTGACCAATCACGTTGTCGCTTAAACTCGCGCAACCAATAGCGTGTCGGATGAATTTGCGCCAATTTCAAATTTGATTGTAACAACATTGGACGGTTTAATATATAACATTTTTCAATGTAGAATGTAATTAAACATTTCATTTTTTCCAGATCGCTCTTGCAAATGACGACATTGCCATCGCAAAAATAACGCACTTGTTAGGGGAAGCCAAAAAGTATTTCATATATTTTCTAAGTGAGCATGAATATTCAGTGATGGATGAAAAATTTATGGTACAAATTATTCTCATCTTCCCGAATTTCTATATTAAATAAAATATAATTTAATAAAATACACGAACAATTATTTTAATATCTAGGAATTTTTGAATTGGATGTTGCGAGCTTCGCAGTCACTCTCAACAAGACAACAGGAAATAATATGCCCTGAAATCAAACGGACTATTTTGTTCAATGTGTTCCTTGTTAAGAAAATATCTGCAATTATAAAGCAAATGATTGCTGTCCCAAACAGTGAAAGTGGCAGTTTATCTCAACATTATGAGGTCACGTACTTTACCAATTGATATTTGTTTGCGATTCATTATTCAATTATTTAAAACTATCATTTACTTATATTGCAGGCTTTGAAAATATCATTAGGGAATAAAATCCTGAAAGGTATATCTGTTCTCATTGAGACAATTCAGCGAGGAACATCTGTACCGCAAGACAACGTGTACACAAAGTCAAACACTTTTGCTTTTACCATTCAAAGGGTTTGTGTGCAAGATGCTTGTTTTATTAATTCCCTCCCAGAATAATATTAATACTATATTGTTTATATTTTTATAGGTTCTGATCAGACTAAGATTCAATGAAAGTGGCTGGGAACCACGTTTTGATCTTCTTGTCCAATCGGTCATCAAACACAGTTTACATATTGCAAATTTATCACAACACCAGTCTAAAGACATAATTATCGGTTTCAGTAATGAGGTTTGCAATGAGTTAGTTAGCAAACACTTTCAGAATTTTACTTTTTTAATTGGAGCATGTGATGTAATTAGGTGACAAGATTACACGAGCAGCTTGTGACAACAAATGAAGTTTTGAGCAAACATGAGACATCAAATCTGAGGTTCAGTAACTTTATAAAATTACCTCTATAATTATTTAACAATTAAATGTTCCCACAATTCTACAGGTTGCAATATACACTCAAATGCAATAGTTTGCTGGATGAATTAGAAAATCTGCAATATCATGTAAACCTTGCAATGCTGGATATTATTTTAGAAGCATTCCTACATGCAGAAAAACAAGTGAGCTTATATACAACATGCTTCAACTAATTTTAAACACTATTTTGTATTATATTCGAAATGTTTATAATTTGAATGACTTTGAACAGGAAATTCCTGAAATAGCTGCTAATGCCGAAGATGTATTCAAAGCCTGCACATTAATTGCTGAAAGCTCTACCAATATTAATGGTAACAGTATTTATAATGCAACAGATTTGCAGATGTTATATTATGACATTTTACATTGTATATCTGCAGGAATCTGCTGTATGGGTGCAACGGTTCAAACATTACGTTTCCTACGCAAACAATTAAATTGTGCAAAAGGCGAGGAAATCTTACATTTCCTATCCAGCAGTTACTTCACACAACTGTCATCTATTTCAAATTTTCTAGAAGAAATTGCAGATCCAATGGCTATCGTGAACATTACACGTATGCGCATTGCATCGCAACAATTTAATTTAAATCCATTGGAAAATTTGTTAATAATTTGAAATCGTTCTTTCTCAAAGTCTTTAGATTACAGAAAGATATAAGCCAGCTGAAACAGGTGTTATATGCCCAAAGTAACGATGATATGTCACCAATTGTGAACAAAATAATAGCTAGGGCACAACGAGTACTCCGCGTGTCAAGAAAAAAGGCCATGCCGCAAGTTCAAACCAACGATTTCGAGAATGTAATCTCGAACTTAGACACAGGTTAATTTGATGCAATTAAATCTGGTTTATTTCTAAGAAAAATCTGGAGTTTATCAAAATCTATTTTTTAACTTGCAGCCATTTTTGCTTTTGTGGCCACCGTGCAACAAAAACAGGAAAATGTAACTGATCTTCAAGCACACCGTCATCTTTACAAACACGCAAAGATCCTAATGTCCTGTGTTGAAAAGCTACAAACAGTGTTTCAAACACTAAACCAAGAAGATACATGGAACACAAACACGTGCTGTGCCAATTCATCAACAAACACACTGGGTCAATCCAAACTTTGCCGTACAGTGTTTTCCTGCAAAAATATCCCCGACACCGTAATGGAAGACCCTGTTAATGATACAAACTGCCAGACTTTATGCAATAATTTAACAGGTGATAACATAAAAGAATGACCACTTATAATAATTTCCACATACTAATGTTATTATTTTGAACATTCAGAAGTTTTGGAAGCTCTCAGTGGCATGGCCAACACTTTTGATCTCATTCAATCAACCGTCATCACGAAGACATCACCTTCATTGAAATCCACATCATGTGATGTCAGTGATCTTTCCTGTCCATCTACTTTCATCTCAACCCCGGAAAGGTTGGCAGACATTGAACGGATAGTTCAGAAAATGCAACAATTGAGAATCCAACCCATTTCTGGATTATCCCAAGAAAGTTACCAGTTTTTCTAATATTACAACTGTAACCCGAATATGTTTCACTCGTATCTCATTATAAACATTTCCACTTTTACTCTCTGTATGTTATGGAATTAATTAAAGGTCACTTAAATCAACTTTCCGAGAACACCGCGTGCGATGCAAACAAACACTTTTTGAAACAGGGCATTACTGGTGATATTTATTCAGGTGTTCAGAAAAGTCACTGTACCTGTAACTTGTATTTTAACTGCAATGTTTACAAAGTTGTCAAATATAGTAAGTTTCAACAAAATGCTGCAATATTTAGAATTAAACATGACATGCTTTATTTCAGTACGATGCAAACATGGACTGTTTTCCCAATTCCATTGGTCCTAAGGGATTTTGAATTGTGTTTTGACATTAACTGTTTCATATTTGGCTTTAACACCGAATGTTACACATTTATGTACCCGTATATTATATCACTCTAGTAATAATATGAGCACACATGCATTGCAAACTTTATTCATTCTACTATAACAAGTGATACATGATTTGGGGGTTCAAATCTTATCAAACAATTTAACAAAAACTTTCTCAGCAACTTCTTTGCAGCTCTGTGACAGTCTTGGATTCTTTCACCTTTGCTGTGTATTCATTAGTTATCTGGACAGCTGAATCCAAGTCATCACTGCAGTTTTATGTACTGGAGTAAGAAATCTTGCTGCTGCTGTTGAAACCACTTTCTATTTTATCAAAATCATTTGCTCGATTGGAGCTATTTGAATGCCATATTGACAATTGATGTATACTGGAGTAAGATGGAGAATACGAGAGCTAGTCTACAACTCCTATCAGATTGTAAGCTATGCACAAATCATGTATGTTTGCAGTTGTGTTAGCATTCTTTTCAAAAGAACTTAACTGTGCGACAATTTCCCGGAGTGATTTCGCGTTCAATGTTCCTATGTTTGGCACTTGGATGGAATCCATTCCCACACAAGGTATTACTGATATTTGAAGGGCTTCTATCACCTTGTGTAATAATTGAAGTATACTGCTTTTTAGTGATTCAAATTTCGGGAGCTGAACAATTGGAACAGTTAGAACAATTGGAATAATTGGAACACCACACATTTGCCGCAATCTATCCATTGCTTGTTCGAGATTGGACCCAGGAATTTTAACATAATCCCAGCATGATGTTATATTTACATCGCGTTCATATGACAAACTTAATGGTGCAGCAATAAGAATTATGAAGCAGGAGAACACCGTGGGATATTTCATTTTGGCAAATGAACATATGAATATCATTGTTCTGGCATTTATAACCCATAGCAATCGACGTTGGGGAAAAAACCAAGTTTTCATCATCAGTCGGTTGTCATGAACTATACAAATATTATTTCCAAATGCAAATTAAAAATCCCACTTGTTATAGGCTGACCAATATTACAATAGACTTTTTATGACCAATGAACGATTGCCACGACTTAATGCACTCATCTCTCATTATAATAACATGGAATGGACTATCATTATTTGTAGAATAATTTGCAATTGCATCTAAACAAACATTCATTTCAAAACGCAAAAATATAACAACATTAGGACATACTTTCCGCATGAATTTTATTTCATTATGTACTATACATTATAAATATTTCCATATACATGTTCAGGTTTTATATGGTGCTTTTCATTTTCCAAATGGCAACTTGTTAAATATCTTCTGAAAATCTTCCATTAGCTTCTTGAAATAACCCTCAACCGCTTGCTGCAATTCACCGACAGTCTTAGCCGCTTTCACATTTGCGGCTGAATCGGTAGTAATCTGGATGAGGACATCCAGTTCATCAGTTACCATCTTCAGCACTACTGCCAACATAGTATTCTGGGCTGAGTAATTTGTCAGTTCAGTTTTCAAGCCGTTTAACCCGCTTCCTATATTCTGGAACGCAGTTGCGAGACTGTTTTGCAAATCGGCTAAGTCACTATTGGGATTGTCACCTTTTGAAAACGCAGCTGCCAACTGTAATATACCAGTTACTAGATCCTTTGCAAAGGGTGGTACAATTTCGAGCAAATCCGTAATAACTTTCTTCAAACTATCCACAACGCTCTTCAGCGCATCACGGAAACACGAACAGAGTTCGGTGATATTCACAGACTTGCTTATTTCTCCTTTCAAAGAATCCAGCTTTGTGACTGCATCTTGCAGTGACTTCTTACCAAATTCCCATACTTTGGCTAGGGTTGGCTGTTTGTTCACAATATCTTCCAAACAAGGTATTACATTCTCAACAGCTGTTTTCAGTTCAGTTGTTGCTTGCAGCAGGTTGTTTTTCTGCGAATCATAATCTGTGTAGCCTGGAGGAATATTAGTACATACTTTAATCAGTCCTTCTGATACTTGATAGAACTTGATGGCAGCATTGACCAGTTCTTGGAAACATGGTGGTAATTGTACTTGTATAGCGGCAAGATCATATGGCAAAGTTGAAGGTGCAATTGCAAGAAGGCTGAGGAGGATGAATGTGGTACTGGTGGAGTGTTGCATTCTGCCAACTGTCTGCATCGCTATCCCAGTTCTGGGTTTTTATAATCCAGGACAATGGACGAAATGAGAACAAAACAACACGTGCATGACATATATTGTCAAATATATATAATTTACTGTAATTCATCTTTGTATTTTTCCACTATACCAACGTTTGCAATTCATATTGCTATACATAATAAGACATTAAAATGCAGTTGAATGTCCATTATATGTTATAGAAGAGTGCAGTTATGAAACACAAATGTTGACAAGCTAATAAACATTTCCCAATGGAACAATATGGTGGCATCAGCATCCACATCATCATAACCCTCATAAGATATAGTCTAATTCATAATGAAGGGATTCTGTGTAATATAATTTCAATGTATAAAATATTGTAGTAAATAATATTAGTCGTTCATTACAGTTTACCAGCTGTCAACAGCAGTGAACTAGAAATGAATCCATAGTATACATAAATGAAGCTGTTCAAACTGAAATGTGCCTATATGTTCCTCATTTCAGTTCAATGTAGGCCATCACTTATGTATACTGCTCAAAACAATTACACATTTCTAATTTTGCAAGTTCACACAAAGCAAAATGTTCAGAAAAATGCATAAAGGTAAAATATGTTTTCAAATTATTCCAAAATCCACTTTTCCTGGAATTATTTGTTAATTTCACCCATATATGGTGGACAAACTTAAAAAAAAACTGAAACAGTGTATATATTTTATTTCATCATGTTCATTATGAATAGTACAATAGGTACAATAAAAGGGAAATTACAATAATGAACTCATAAAACATTTAAAACACTTGCGCAACGAAATCATCCAACACGAGATGCATCTCTGCAATCGTCTTTGTGTCTTTTAACTTTACAATGTAAGATCCAACTGTGTTGAAAGCTGAAGACACCATATTTATTAGCATCTTCATCAGAGTCTCCAAAGCAGGATTCTTGAGTGAATAATCATTTAGATCCCTTATCGCTGCGTGTAGCCCACTGTATATTTTCTCTATGGCGAGTGTGAAATTCTCCTGCATTTCGGCAAACATGCTCTCCGTATAAGAGCCACTGGACAACAAGCCGAAAACCAGTTCATCCAAACCGGACAAAATGTCCCAGAAATAAGGTGGGATAAAAGTTGTCAACTCCGTGAAACTGTGAATCAAAATGTCCATGACACTTTCAAGTCCATCGCGGAAACACTTGCAGAGGTCCAAGACGTTAGTGCTGTTTTCAATATCTTCCAGTAATGAACTTAAAGTCGTGTTTGCATCTTGAAGCATCTTTTTAATTGGTTCCTGTACTCTGACGATACTTATGTTTCCTGGAATCTCCAGACAAGGTATTAACATTTCAACATCGGCTTTCAACGCAGTTGTTGATTCGGCCAAATTGCTTTTCAGCGATTCAAGTTCTGCATACATTTTAGGAGGATTTGTGCACTTATTTATCAGTACTGTTGATATCTGCAGGAACTTGAAGATGATGTCCACCGAATCTTGAAAACATGATGCGGTCTGCCAATTTGTCACATTTGCTGGGTCATATGACCAAATGAATGGCGCATTACCAAGAAGGGTACAGAAGATGAACAGAGTTGAATGTTGCATTTTGTATGTTAAATGCCTGTATGTGTATCAATATCACAAGTCAGGGTTTTATATTTTATATTCTATATGCAAGGGTTGTGAATGCGTAGTGAATGTTTGACATAGACTGCGTCACGTGTATATTCGTATTGCGCTGAATTGCGCCAACATGCAGTCTGTTGTGTAGATACAGTATTGCCACCAGAGAGATGAAAACACTTGTTGCAACAATTAGTCACGTTAAACCATGAGCCAGGAAATGGGAAATAATCAAAATTTTAAGACGTTGAACAACACACGATCGGCATAAGAACATTTCAAAAAGTAAATTTTATTACATATATTTTATTTCATCATGTATAGTATGAACAGTACAACACAAAGAATTAAACAATTAGTCTATCAACAAAACAATCCAACACTAGCTGCAACTCTGCAATCGTCTTAAAGTCTCTCACCTTTACCATGCAAGATTCAACTTTGTTGGAACCTGAAGTTATAGCATTTATTAGCATGTTCGTCGCAGTCTTCAAATCAGGACCTTCAGAGAACTAAGATATAGAATTTGCACCACAGTGTATATTTCCTGTAATGTGAGTGTGAAATTCTTCTGCAGTTCGGCAAACATGCTCTCTATAGAAGAGCCAGTGTGCAATACACTGAAAACCAGTTCAACAAAACCGGACAAAATGTCCCTGAAGTAAGATGGGATAAACGTTGCCAAATTGATGAAACTCTGAATCACATTGTCCATGACGCTTTCAATTGAATCTTTGGAAAATTTGCAGAAGTCTGAGGCGTTTGTAGTCTTGTTAATATCATCCAGTAATGAATTTAAAGTCATGCTTGCATTTTGAAGCATGTCTTTAGCAGGTTCCTGTACTGTGGCAAGCTCCACACAGGGTATTAATTTTTCAACAGAATCTCTCAGCGGAGTTGTTGATTTCATCAAGATGTTTTGTAGCAATTCAAGTCCCAGAAGCGGATTATTATTGCAGGGTGATATCAGCAATGGTGATAACTGCAGGAAATTGTAGATGACGTTCCCCGCAATTTGAAAACATGTCAAAATTGCTGGAGGATCAGATGACCAAATGAATGGCGCAGTACCAAGAAAAATACAGAAGATTAACAAAGTTGAATGCTGCATTTTGTACCTTGTCAACTGCCTGTATATCAATATATCCCAGGTTTGGGTTTTATATTTTATACTGAACAGTTGTGGAAGTGTAGTGAATGTTTGACATTTACTGCATCACGTGTATATATTGCGTTATATTGCACCAGCAGCATGTGATGGGTTGGGTAGGGGATTTCCACCAGATATGAATTGGAAAATATTCAAAATTTTATGACGGTTAAACAACACACGATCGGAAAACGTACGAGCATATAAAAAAGCAGCTTCATTGAATCTTCACAGACACCATACTAATAAATCACAATATGTATTTCAAAATAATAAGGAGTATAGACTTGTTTTACGTGTAAGTATACATATTGAAAATTACTTACATTGTCACGAGGCACCATTAAGTTTGCGTTTTCGGCTGAAATCAAGTTGGTCATCTGTCCCATTTGACATTTTTCTTTTCACCGTTTTCCTATTTTGCGTTACATCAAGGGTGACATCATCAGCTGGTGCACTTGTTACTCCGATGCTGTATTGCTTCTTCACACTGCAGAAAACATATCAATACATATAGTGAATAAAATATTAATGTACGACACATACCATAACATACATACATTTTGATTGTCACATCCAATTTAGATCCAACAGCACAGTCCACACCACCGACAAAAGTAGTGTTTCCGTACTAAAAATTAAAAATATTGAGACATATTTAAATCTAATATCAACTGAAAAACTAGTGATTTCCAAATTTTCACTCACTTTCACTCCGGGTATGTACACAAACTTTGGACTATAATTCCCATTTACAACTGCCAAAACAAACTCGTTCTTCACAAGTAGACACGTGCAAACTTGACTGCTAAATTCCTGAAATAAATACAATTTAAGTACAATACATAATACCAATAATACGTGTAATAGCAATGATTATTAATGAACATAACTAATCTACATTTACCGGTATTGCGATTGTACTTTGAGAGGACAGTAAACATATAATTTCACTGTTTAAAGTAACTTCTACGTGGCCATTCGCTGGATCCAAATGAATAACAACAGCTTTATAAGATTCTCCAACCTGAATTTGAAGACCTACAGATTGTGAATTAGTTATAACACTTATATTATCATGTTTGGTGGAAGAGTTACAAACAAATTATTACCACCAATGTGATTTTTGTAAAGCAAGGCATTTCTTCCATCCACTTTTCCCAACACGAGGTCAACTTTCTTCGATGTTGCTTCGAACATGACTTCATCACCGATTTTCATTTTGCCGAATATTTCTAATAACAAGCATCAATAATTAATGGTTATAGCGGAATTATCAACATTTCGCATAAACATTATATGAAAACATACGGGCACTGGTACGATGTAAATCCTGCACAAATGATCTTGAATAAACCATTTTATCGTCTTCCGGTAACTCCAATTTGCTTTGGACATCATATATAACATGATGAGACCCAAGACCAAGTGTGTTTACTTTGACAAATACAGTAGCGTTTTCCAAACAAATACTTTCATTTCCTGTTGCGTGCTGCAAAATAAATAACAGACATATTCCTATTGGAAATTCCCATCGCGGGCATAGTAAACATTTATCAGAACTTACTCTAATTTTATTATTAAATCCAACAAAACCTCCTGGAAGTGACACAAAAAGCCCAATGCCTTCAGACAGTCTTCCAGTAAAAGCAGGATAAACTCTTCCAATCTGCAAATAAGTAGTTTAATCACACGTAGTCTTGTATATATGAACAGCATCTTTAGAAAACCATACATGGAATCCTTCGTAACATGGCTTTTCGGTGTTTGTTTCATACCAATGAATGAGTGACATCTTTCTTGAAACTACCTATAACTAGTTCAGAAAACTTCATCCAATATCATACAAGATGCAGTTACAGGTTTTGAACTTTTGAAAGGATACACCTTTTGAAATAAAAACAACTTTCGGTATGACATCACCAACTTTGTAAGTTTTCCGCAAAACTTCGCAAAGATGTGACTGGTCCGAGAGATGCATTACAGGTAAAATGTGGTTTTGAATGTTTCCAAATGTAGTTAGCTGCACTTGTAAACCATTCTCATCGACACGAGTGACTTTGCATTCGTGAATTTCTCCCGTACGGTCAACAAATGTGTTGCTCCCCTGTGGAAAATGAATTCTACAATGCAGATGCACAAATAGTAACGAAACCATGTATGTTAAATACCTGGATGGACAAGTGTAACTGTTGTCTCCATTTGTCAACACTTTCAACGGTGCACCTTACGACATCACCGATGCGGAAGAAACACGTCACGGATTTCTCCGGTGGGTCTATTACATTTGTCACATCTACTTCAACCTGTATTTGAAGATGAAAAATGTCCAATTATAATTCATTATGCAGTTAAATACGAAATAAACTGACCCTGATATTGTTGTACAGCATTACGGCTACTCGTTGATTTTGGAATCCAATAACTGTGCCGTGAGTGTTTTGACCGCGTTTTACATTTTCATAACTGTCAATAATTGGCAGTTTACTTTCCACCATTTTTGGGTTACATGCTAGGAAAACGCTTTCTTCATCTGGGTAAATAGAGAGAACCTGGAAAATGAAAAACCTAGATTGAATCATTGCACAATTTGCTCACTTTAGAAACTCAAAATGCATTGAAAATATATAACATACCCTGCAAGTGATCTTTTGACGTAGTTCCGGTGCAACTGGGGAATTTATCAACTGCTTTCCATCAATGATACCCTTCACTTGTTTGGATATTCGAACACAGGCTATCTTGTTCAACTCAACTATAGTTCCCTAAAAGTAAAATAAACTGTCAATAATAACCCAATATTGTTTTTACTGCTGTACATTCAAATATTTCAATTCACCCGAACAAGATCCCCGCATTTTAGATCATGGTAGGTGATCAAATCTCTGGAAATATAAAAATCACAATCAGCATTCTGTATTTTAATAAATATAATTGATCTGAATGTGAAATTTAAACGTACTGAGCCCATCCGAGCAAAACAACATCGTCCATTGAATTAGCGTACAAGATTCTGCACCTATTCAACCATTACGATTATTAAATAAAATACAAATCAAGCAACACAAAATAAATAAGATTGCAATATATCACCTATGCTCAGAGCCAAATTTCAAGGCATTGATTTTCCCAAACTGTTCTTCCGATGGCTGCAAATATACCAGTAACATTTAATTAAGCATCCGTACAAAAATGTCATGTTAAAGTCATGAACACAATGTAATAGATCCTCACTTTGGAAATCCCACGTATATTCTTATTGAATTTCCAAATAACAACATCCTGATCTGCCCCAGCAACCTTTGCTTTTTCGATGACTGAGTCCTTGGTGACTTTGGCGAGTGAAGGTTTTGAATATTTTCCCACGAGCCGGGTTTGAAGAGATGCAAATAAAGTCTTTGATTCTGAATGATACAATAGTATCCTTGCTTCAACCTGCAAACATCAATCCCAACTGTTAAATATAAAATTGTAGAAGGATTTCTAAATAAAATCAAGTGTTGAAAACAGCACTAACAAATTTCCATGAAAATAGGAAACCAATTTTAAAAATGTTTGGAATTAAGAGATGATGATAGGGTAGATGTTTGCCTTTGTTGCTGGTTTGTAGTTATTCTCATTAATCTTGTCCCATCGTTTTGCAAGATGCAACCTCGGTACGACCACTTTGCAATCGCTGCCACGAGCCATCAGGGTGACCGACGTAGGCAACAACTTTACAAATAAATACCTTTATCAATTATATTGCAATTTTACAAGAACTTTTGAGAGTTGCAAAATACAAACCTCCGCAATCTCAGCTGTGAATTTACAACCAGGTGGATTCAGACTCAAGTTTTTGTTAATTTGAAGCTGGACAAAAATATATGCGCAATTTTAGTTTTAATAGCACAATCTCAAAAATCTTATAAAATGGTTGAATATAATCATTTACAAACCTCTGCCGCAATAACTTTACCAGGATTCACTGTCATCATCACTTCATACACAGCATGTTGGTATCTGTCTTTCAAACTTGTCACGACGCAACGTAAAACTTGGCCGATATGCATCTGCTTCTCTGTAATTAATCAAATCACCATTAGCAAAATCAAGAGCAATTACAACAAATCATGAAATTAATTCTATTAATATAAAATTACTTTTTCTATTTTCAAAGAACTGATCAAAATGTTCATGAGTTAACACCTTCTTGGTACCATCACATCCCGCATTGATCGTGACACCGTCTTCATCAATTAATTCAATGTAGCAGTTAAGAACCTATAACCACCAGAACAGATTCTTCTATTTAAAAAGTGAAATATCATTTGCAGCAATATTAATAACAAATGAGATACTAACCAAGTCATTTTGAAGTCTGGATAAAACAACATTTCCATTGACAATCTTCGGGTCGATGGTCAGTACAAAAGGATGTATTGAATTGTTGGGACATTTTTTGATTACTTTGCAGCAAAGTACATCCCCAACTTCAAACATGTCGCTCAGTGATGGCAGCGATAACTGCAATTAATTTAAAATAAACAGGAATAAAAATGAGGAATATAAACACAATTAAAATCGTACATAAATAAATGCCCTACAATTGCATCATCTTTCCCATCTAAAAGCAGCTTTATTTGCTCATTGTAAGCTTTAGAAATGTGAAAAATATCCACTATTCCCAATCCACCAGGAATTGCAAATATTAAACGGTGGCTTTCAATTTCTTGGATGCATCCCAGGACAAGTAAGCCTTCATGAATCACCTTATGTAAAATAAAATCAATATTATTTCAACAGATATATTGTAATATGTATTTGCAGGAAATTATAATAGAAAATACCTCTTTAATTGAAGCTGAAAAATTGCTAGATGGTTCCTCTGCAAGTGATGCATCGCTTGACTTTAAATTTATATTCACCTAATATATCGATAAATGTCAAAATATATAGTCTCAATTCTCAAACAGAAATATCAAACCTTATGCGGGACAAACCTTTTCATTATTCTTTTTGTTTTTCATTCGGTTTTTCGCCATGAAAACTTGGGAAAACAAAACAGCCACGTGCTGGCAAAAACACTTGACTATAACCCTAAACAGCGAATGAAAATGTTACTAGCGCCATCTATCGGCCAAACGCTCAACTAAGAAAACCGGGAAATTCAAAATGAGCATCCTGAACTATTTTGTTTAGGTATACACGATTTACTGAACAAAATGATGGTACAATCAGCATGCTGCATGGCCAGATTATAGCTTAATTCTGTACTTATTGTCAGTTCAAAAAAATTAAAGAAAATTCTGACAATTAAGCAAGTTTGCATCCATTCAGGAACTGATTTTCAGCAGATGAAATCATTGTTCCATGCAATTCACATAAACTATCATGATACCACTTTCTTTTTTAACTTTTTGGCTTTTTTCTTATGTGAATCATCTTCATCTAAAGACCGTTTCTTTGCCATGTTTTTTGCCAGAGGAACACTTTCGACAACTGTACCAATACAGTAATTCTTCTTGACACTAAAACAGAAAAGCCCAGCATCTTCTATATATCTGATTATCATAAAACAAAACAAAAATAATGAACTGCAATTACGTTCGGATGGAAACGAGCAGCTGCGAACCAATCTCCCACGGTGGCATGGCAGTCAGTTTTGTGTTAGCATACTGAAAACATAATACTTGTATAATTGCTGCATATAGTATATGTTACATTCCACATTTAGTATTAACTTACTTCCACTCCAGGCAAGTACACCACCTTCTTCTTGAAATCTCCATTGAGAGCCGCCAAAACAAATTGCGGCTTAACAAATAAGCAAGTGCACAAATGCCTTTCTTTAAGCTATACACAAAAAGTAATAAAACATTAGATGGTAATCTGAAAAATGAGGTAAAACATAAGTGGATGGAACCTTGGGTAATCTTTCAGTTTTACACGGTGACAATAATTTGATGAAATCTTTACGGCATGAAACTTCAACACGGTTATTGAATGGATCAAGATACACAATCACCGATTTACAGTCTTCCTTTGTCAATCCTAGTAGTACAAAAATAGAGTATAAGTTATGTAGTTAAACATGAAACACTGCCAAGTAATTTGTACCATTGTAATGATCTTCAAAAACGATTGCTTCTCTTCCGCGAACCGTGCCGTGAATGCAACTTGTTTCCTTTGTGTTAACAGCAAAATCAACTATTTTGCCAACACTCATACTTTTCCACATATTTGGAAACATGCCTGCAAATGTATGTAACATAGCATTAACAAAGTTTCCTAACAAAGTTTCTTGTAACAATTAATTACCCTTCTGGACACGGAACAAGTCTTGGAGGTAAGACTTTAAAAATGTGATTCTTAATGCCACTGGTACTTGAAGACGATCTAACACCTTGCAATGCATCTTTTTTAACCTTGCACCAACGGATGTAATTTGAACAAATCCTGGCATTTTTCCCATTTTAAAATCTGTGATAGCCTATTCAAAATAAACATATTATTGTTCTTGTTTAACAAATAACCATAATTATGAAGTACATCATTAGATTCATTGTAATTTCTTACCTCCTGGCTTAAAATGGCTACACGACATCCTCCAACAATTACAACAAATTTTTCAGATTCTTTCAAATAGCACGCTTCAAAGCAAGGAAAGACATCTCCAACCTACCATAATTGCAGACAATTATTATGCTTATTTAGTAAATGCACAAGCTTAGACTTTGTACAAGAAATCAATCAACAATTCAAACTGGCAAGTTTCAGTGATTAACTACGAGACACAGTCAAAAAGTTAGTTCCAATACAAACAATACCACAGTACACCCAAATAGGACTTAACTTTGGCATCATACGAAACCGATTGAATTTGAATTGACGACTGCCCTTTATTGCTAGATGAATATAAAATCCTCAAACCTTAATATCTTCGCGTTTGCAACAATCATGTGCCTTATACCAATGAATACTTGACATCTTTCGTGATAGGATCTAATGCAACTTGCTCAAGAAATGCGAGAAAATTGCAAAATTTGACATTGTAAAACATAAGGTCGATTCGAAAAGCAACGCCTAATCTGCATTTTAACGTCCAAAAACTGTAGCAATGTTGTACATTAACAAATAGTACATCTTAAAATGTATTTTTGAATATTTTACCTTATATGTCAGTGTTTCTTTTTCTTAGAAATAATAATTTTATTGCTTGGGTCCTCTAATGGTACCGCCCATTACAGAAATATTTTACAAGAAAATTGACGGTTTATTATTTGAGAGATTTCAGTATTTTTCTATAAGAGGCCAGTGAATTGAGCCAGTTGGGACCTAAGCAATAAAATAATCATTCATAGTGCCAAGAAACATTTCAATACAAGTTATTTTTTTAAAAATAAACAAAGATGCACTGTACATTAAACTTTTTGAGAGTAACATTTGACTACTACATCAGCTTTGGATTTTAAAATAAAGATCAGACATTACTTTCCAAATTACCATCATATATTTGTGAAGGATACATCTATTTTAATGGACACAACCGTTTTGAGAGTATCTCCAACTTGGAAAGTTTTCAGCAGTGGTTCATTCAATTCGCAACTATCAGAAAGTTGATTTACTGGGATGAACCGGCATTCCTTCATGCCATTTTCAGTTATCTCTACTGTAAGTCCATCGTTTCCAACGTCTACAACAGTGCAATTGTAAAATTGCCCTCTGGAGTCTTTTAGATCCTTAAAAAATCAAAATCACGTTATTTTGCGAGTTCATATTGACATATATATATGTACACGCAATACAACAAAGCTATTACTTTGATTTCGATTTCAAGGCATTGTGTTTCTGGTTTGCCATTTCGGACAACACATGTCACAACGTCCCCTCTGTCCAAGACGGCCCAACGTTTACAAAGTGGGATTTCAGAGTTCAATTTCACTCTACCTCTAATGCCATTATAGAATAACACTATCGAGTTAGAACGATTCCCTGCGATGAATACACCGTGAGTTGTCAAACCCGGCACGGCGGATTCATAACTGCTTATGATTGGAAGTTCACTGTTAACCATCCTGGGAAGCGAAACTAATTCAACGATCCCATTTTGTGAATCAACTTTGAGAACCTGTAAGCCCAAATGACTAAGTATTACACATAACACAAATATAAACATCAAACAAATCTTCAAACGAACCCTGCAGGTTAATTCTCTTCCACGTTTCCAATCGCAAGGTAAATGAACAAGATATGCACTCCTAATGATACCACGCACTGCTTTACAAATTTCCACACAATAGTGCCCATCTGTAGATATTTCACCAGCTATGCCCTTGAAGATAGTAATTACTACATTGGTTATCTACTTCACTGCTGTACTGTACATTTTGACCGAATACCTGAACAATATCACCACATCTTGGTTCGTCCGCAGACATGTATCGCTCCCGGAGAACTTCCCTGCAATTAAAACAAATATAATTGCTAAAATATATGGAATAAATGGGGGAAAATATAATATTTCAAATAATTTAATATACAAACTGGAACTCACTGTTGTAAAGTAACAGTTACAGTATCATCAAGAATGTTGGAGTTGATGATTCGGCACTCGTGTTGCGAATTTAACTCTACTTCGACACCGTCCAAATGATGTTTCTGTAAATTTATAATTTAAATATGTCAATTATTTATTATTTTAAAAACATAATGTCAGATTATTTTAAACACACTCTTGCAATTCCACGAAAATCAGAGTTAATTTTGAAGTAAGTCAAATCCGATTCGATGCAGGTAACCTCAGCTGTTTCCACAATAGTTCCACAGTAGATTCCAGGTAATGAGATTTTAACGTTTTCAACAAGTGGTTCACGCAAAGTCACCAACAATGTCTCACTTGCTTTGTCATAAAGCAACACTTTCCCTTTCACCTGATAACAAGTAACAAAATTGTCAGCTGTGAAAATTCAGATACTAATTGAATTACAGCTCTACGATAACCACCATTGATCCAACTTCATAATCTGCAGGTGACTGCCACTGATTTGCTAGGTGCAACCTTGGAACAAATGCTTTGCAATCCTTAATACGTAGAACTATACCATCCGGTCGAATCTGTTGTAAAGTTAAAACGGTAAAATTTATACACATACAACAGGAAAAAGCAAGTAAGAGCATTACTTGGTGTACAGTTGATTTCACTCGATTTCCAGGAGGAATTAAATGCAATTTTTCAGCACTGAAGCAATTCCTGTTAATCTGGAAAAATGAGAACATTACCATGAAACTTTTACTATCTTTAAAAACGATTTCATATTATAATCAATATGAGAATATACACAATTTTTAAAATACAATTCCCCTTTAAGTCAACATTTTCTCACTATTTCCAAACTGAATTACACTGTTATTGGTTCAATATGAAATATATTATTCAATAGCCTTGCTTGTTCATTATATATCCATATATAATCCCAAATGGTAAACATACATGTGAATGTGAAACAGCGTGTGGATCCGCAGTAAGCATGACAGCGCTGGTTGGTTTCTCTTCGTTGTCTCCATCCAGAAGTGACATTGCACATGGCAAAACTTGACCAATAGGCAAACGTTTTCCTGCCAAAGAAGGAACAATCAATACAGTTTAATACCAATTCCAGTGTTTTATAATTAAATAATTCAATTTTTATTAGAAATTAATAATTACGTTCACTGCCTGTTCGGGTTTCCAGAAATGATTCAGCATTAGCAAACGGCATAAAGCCAAAAACACCAGGACAACCTGTATCCATCATGTACCCATGATCTTCCACACTTTTAACAGCACAATTGAGGATCTGTGTACAACAAAACCATTAATTTAATGGGTAAGTAGGTAGGTATGATTATTACATCAACACAAAAGATGGGCATAGACATATCACCATTTTCTTCTTGACATTCCATTTCTGGATGTCAATGTTTACTTGCTTTGGGTTGATGCTCAAAGCCCAATCACAAGACTTGAACTCGCTGTCTGTGTTCTTTTCAACCACAGCACAAGCAAGAATATCACCCAATTCAAACATTTCATTCAGTGTAGGCAAATCCTGCAAAGTATTCATCATTTTTAAGGACGGAGACCCACAAATTTTAGGCTTCAAAAATATGCGATAATTAAAATATAGTGATTTACCACTGTTGACTCTGTCGTGTTAATGAACAACTTTGTCAGTTCCGTGTATGCATCAGACACACGGGTGACATCAACAATTCCCAAACAACCAGGAATACTTAACACCATTGTATTCATTTGAACGTCTTGCACACATCCCAAAACCACAGAACCTTGCTTTACTACCTAAACAAAATAAAATTTGACAATATACTTTCAATACAGATTTCGGCAGTTTAAATCCTGCAATGGAAATATTGTTTTTTACCCCTTTGAGCAAAGACCCGAAATTTTTCACAATTATTGACGGTTTCTTGGTCACAATATCAGGTTTTGTGTAATTCTTAACAGCTTGTACTTTCTTCAGCTTATCTTTTTGGCCATTTATAATTCTTCTTATGTGTCCACGGGGCTCGTGCTTGTCAACCTGAATAGCAAATTTTATATTTACTTCGATTCGAAGCTGAACGGAAAGCTATATTCTGTAAATATAGCGCGATTAAAAATTATACATTACCACTTTGGCACCCGGTTTTCGAATTTTCGCGTTCTTGAACAGCATACCCGACATTTTTTCCACCAGTAAATCAAAGTAAACAAACACCTTTAGTGAAAAAAGCACATCTTAGCGTGCAAATAATCGTATTTATAAGGCAAAACTCGTAAACATTTTCTACTTACCGAGAATAAGGTCTGCAACACGTGGTGTGTGCGCCTCGGTGCGCGTCGAGGTGAGCGTCAACTTCAATGCGTACCGGTACCAGCACCGGTATTTTTCAATACGTATCCATACCGATCAATACGCGGTGCACAATCTCCGACAATCTCCAACCGCTCCAACACAACAACGCTTCGAGCAATGGTTCGACTGTATTATCCTATGAAAGTTCATGGATTTCAACGTTAAAAACAAAAACACGATTATCCTACTTCAGCAGACATTGTTGTAGGTAAAGTGGCGCCCTCTATATTCATTGAAAGTAGCGAATAGCAGCTTTCAATATAAGAGCGTGATATCTGCATAAACTATGAGGCCATTTCCATGAGCAGACTTTCCTGTAGGAATGTTTGCTCATGGAAATGGCCTCAATGTCAGCTGAACGCAATCAAGTTTCACTTTGAATGCCTCCAATAAAA